>JAATLQ010007148.1:32945-50669 GCA_013421005.1 Heliconius erato x Heliconius himera | reverse complement strand
TCTCTTACTACTCCCTCATGCATCTTTCATGTCTTTATATTGTTCTTTTAAGATTGAATTATGATAACACACAACCAACAAAAATAATAAATAATAGCGACGTCGAAATGTTTATACGCTTGATACGTCTTATTTATGTTGTTAGAATCTTCGTGGGGAATAACATATATAAATAAATTGTAACAAAAAAATGTATTAAAAAATCGTCGTAACTCGATGAGAACGTATGGATTAGTGGCTAAGTGTGGAGTAACATTTTAAGAAATGTAAAAATTGTATAGGAATAAGACATAAAATTTCTTATAAGAACACTGTCACTACAAATAAAATATACTCTCACATTCAACACACAGCCAGACAGTAACCATAAAAATAAATTTCAATTCTTGCAATCCTAAAATACTATACTCGTGTCTTCAGAAAGCATTTCCATTAAGAGATGGGAATAAGGAGTGACAAAATAAATCTGTTGATATTTGCGAGCAAGTGCCAGAACCACCGCGTCTATCATGGGGGAGGTACCCTGATATCGATTTTATGTTGTACAGATATTTTGCAACGCTAGTTTTTTATGTAGAATTGTAGAATTTTGTAACTATTTTATGTTTTTCTTGTTTCACGCTGTATCCTGCATATAGAGGGGTAGGATGGGAACCTAATGTAAGACACTGTGTTCCTATTTTCGATACAATGCATAATGACCGATAGAACCCAACATCAGGTTTTGTTTAATTAAGATAATTTATTTATCCAAGTGGAAATCGAACCCACCGCCGTCGAGCTGCTTGTGACTAACTATTGTAAATAGTCAGGCACTTAAAAAAAGTGTAAATTCATATTTAAGGTCTGAAGTCCACTTTCATTATACATAAATATATAAAATTAATATAGGTAAAGAGAACATAAGACACGCACCGCCCTTTTTTCCGAGACATTAAGTATAGAGAGTATTTTTAAACATTTTTAAAGTGTTATTCCACACTTAGGAAAGAAAAATACTTATATAGAAAACGTATAAAAATTTGAACGTAGCGGGACTCGAACCCGCGCGTTGGCATTTACAATTTAATTCAAAAATAATACAAAATACAATTTTGTAATCTAAAGTGAAACAAAAGTAATAAAATCGTAGAGAAGTTATGAAATACATTATAACAAAGTTAAACAGTTCGTACGAATTTTCATTAACATTTCGTATAAATCAAACTATTCATATTTTTATTGTTTCGTATAAAATTGAAGATATAAATTCAATAGTTGGGAACTCCTATACGACATTAAACAATAATATATTTCATTCGAAAGAAATTATCAAAAAACATCTAAATTTTCTCAGAATTGGTTTCGAAATGACTTTTGAGTTTAATAATTGATGTAAAAACAATTATAAAGAAGAGAGCAAATAATTTAAAATATCGAACTTTTATTAAATTAATTTTATATTAAAATTTATTCAATTTGGATTCTGTTTTAGCAGTGTTTTATAGCGTTTAGAATCTACGAATCAATTTTTTTATTTGATTTCTAAGTAAGGAAATGTTATATTAAGACTTGGCTATAATAATAATGATGAATTTTTTCTTTCCTAAGTGTGGAATAACACTTTAAAAATATTAAAAATGATGAAATTTCTTAATTTTATTGTTAATCGTGATACAGAGGTTTTTTTTGTTGAATTTGAGGTTAATGGTGTTAGCCTACTGGCCTCTACATCGACATCGGTAAACAAAAGGATACTCTGTCCCTGAGAAATTGCAAGCACTATATGGCTATATGTTTTAGATGGTTATCGTCGACAGCAATGACATCCTACGGGAATAGATCCTAGAACAGTGGCTATCGATCGGACTGGGAAAAAACCAACGGAAAATGCTGTCAAGGCTGTCACTCATCCAAGTACGGACCGCGTCCGACGTTGCTTAACTTCAGTGATAGGTGTTCAACATCGTAGGCAACGCAATGGAACAGTATCAAACTGTAAACGCAGTGATTGTGGATTCAATCCGGAGGTTTCCTCTGTCTATCTTACTACGAGGGAAAGAATGAGCGAAGCTGTATTACTTCATTACGTAATCCGCAATGTCTTTACATTTTACAGAAATATAACAAAGGAGTGTATAAAGATAACATATAGAATCGTTTTGCATTTTAAACAAAGTGATAACGGATTTTTTTACTATCACGTATAAAAATAATTTGTTAAGGAAATTTATAGTACAGACTATAATTATGGACTAGGGACGACACGTTCCAATCTGCCAACACTAAACCCTTATGGCGCCATAGAGCGGGCGGGCTTTACCCTCGTATATTATAAATATAGGTTTATTATATAAATTATCGCAGTAACTTTTAAATTGTTGCATAAAATTTGTTTATGAAGAGTATTGAAGACGTCGTAGAGTACTGGCACAGCCGTGTGATCAACCTATTAAACCGAAAACCGTTGAATTTGTAGAAACGTGGCGGACAGAATTGAGTTCGATTCCCACTCGGGAATTATTTTCATTTCCTCAATCTTTTAACAAGATAAATGAGGCATTAAGTTCCGCCAGTTGTGTGTTCCACCACATGCGATGTCTCAAAAGTTGGACTGAAAGATAGGAATAGAATGTCTTAAAATTTCCTCTTTTTACCCGGCTTATATAGGATACAACGTGCACCTAAAACAACAAAAAAAAATAATACACTTACATTTTCTCCAGATTCTCATTGTCTCAAGAAATGTTTAAAATGTTCAGGAAATGTCATAAATGTATGAAATGAAACAAATAATTTTCTACCATCTAACATTGCAAAATACCTGTACGTTCATTCTACATCGTTTCATATGGAAAAAGTTTTAGTAAATCTAATATTTACAATCTATATACAAGTTTAGATCTACATACATCGTGAAGTATCATTATCTTAATTTAATATAGAAACATGAAGAGTTTATCGATTTTAGTAGTCGTATAATTTTTTTTTTTTTAAATGAATTGCAAAATATGAATTTCAAAATAATCTAACTTGATTGATTGGGAAACAAATACTTAGAAAAAAAGGACGAAATTGGCCAAAAACAATCTTTTAACTACTATTTTATGATATAAGTTTAATTTTGTCGTTTTAAAATTTTAGCTCAAAGTCATTATTTCTACTATGTTCAAGAATATTATTATTATTGCTTTTTACCACATAGTGTGTTATATTAAATAAATATATTAATATCGCTTATGTACATACGTACGAACTTACACAGTTTTTTTTTTAAATAAATAATATTACATACGAGTAATCTATGGAGATCAAAATCACATGATTTTTTTTAGTTTATAAAAAAAATCTGTAGTTTCAACAATAAAATCACCAACTAAATATATTCTTAAGGTAATAGCGATTCGATAGTAGAAAAATGATCTTATCTTCTTTTTTTTTCAATATTATCTAATACGGAATCTAAAATTATGGAATTTAGTCGATAACTTTACGTGTATCTTTATAATACACATGGCATATCAAATATTTTGAAATGACTAGAATGTACACTTATCAGTATAAAAATTATAAATAAACATAAACTTACATTAATTTTATTCAATATTCGGATAGGATTGTCTACAGCTTACAATTAATTGCCTATAAAAATATTATAGAAATGAGTATGTATGTATGTATAAAACGTTATGATTTACAGAATTTATATCTAAATTCGAATGATTGTGCAGCACATACGCTTCCACTGTCTTCTTATATTACCAAGCATACTCGTATATACAATATTATTTTCATATTCAGTCGCTTTATCACTTTATTAGCGTCTAAATTGCCCTGTTTACGCGTTATCGGTGCGACGACGTCGTCAGATGTCGTTCGCGTCCCCCACATACCCCTCGTCGGGACTTTCGGAGCAAATGTCTGAAGCACATTTGGCGTTGGAGACTTGTGGCAGTGGTTTCAATAAGTTCTCGGAACCCTCACCCGGGACCCGAGCGTCTGTAGTCTGAGTGTCTACACACCTTGTTTCTACTTGGTAACACCGACCTGGACCTTCAGGCATGCCCATAGGTATCATTACTGCGCATGTCCCTTTAGGGTTCCAATTCGAACACGGCTCTGTTGGCGCACAACACTGTACTGGCTCGGTTTTGTAGCCTTCAGGCGGCGATGGCACGAACTCTTCGTTGTAATAAACGGTTCCATTCCCAACGAATGCAATTTGCCTATTTCGTGGCACTGGATACCCTTCGAGCGTGCGCCGCACGTTCGTACCGTTGAATACCTCAAAATTGGCACAAGGTGGCGGCGTTGCGTTAAATTCGTTATCTTTTGCGAATTTACATACTAGTTTCTGTCCTTTTGGCCTGTTATGCGGTAAAGTTTGGTAAAAAGGCCCAACTACTGAATAATTAGACATTATAGGTTGCCGACAAGGATGTTTTGGTAGGCCATAATCGTATGGGTAGCCTTCGCTGTCCAGGAAACAACCAGGGTTCAAGTGCACATCTGCCGAATGTTGATACATAGCGTTAGGCGGCATGCTCATTGGAGGCATACTCGCTAGACTCTGTTGATCCTGCCACGTGACTTGCCGCGGCACCGTCGGCGCGCTGAATGCGGTCTCCTCCTCAAAAGTATCGTTAGTAGTTTGCGTTTTGTACACAGATAGCGCAGTGTTCTCATTCTGCGCGTTGTTAGCGACGGTTTCCGCGTCGCTAATTAGGTCAGGATTTCTGTCGACAAAGCCTTTTATGTTATTGCTTTGGTATGCGTCACTCGACTCATAATCTCTATTTGCCTGCACAGTGTAATGCAGCGCGTGGTGCGAGTGCGCGTTCACTATAACGCTCCCATTGTTTTTAGGCAATGAGCCGTTACTTCGACTCGATGGCAAAATTTGATTGCATAAAGCCACGTCCTTACCGCTCTCTTTTTTCTTTCGACTTCTCGTGTCAGTTTTAAATTTCAATAAAACTACAGCGATGATTGCTATTAATAATACGATTATTAGAAATATGACAGTTATTATCACTACTAAATGTCTGTGAGGAAACGTGACCACAATAACGACGGGCTCCTCTTTCATAAGAATTTTAATAGTGTAGTTGGAGCGAACCCTTCCGGCGGAGTTCTCGGCGATACACGCATATGTGCCGTTATCGTCGTTCCCGATATTGAATATGTACAGCTCGCTCTTTTTATCTATAACCCCGCTCTCCACGTAAAATACGTGATGAGGCGCCGCTGCGGACGTTGAATAATTCCGAATAAGTTGCCCTTGATAGAACCACTGTATTTTGGCCTCCGGCACGGCCTTGACAATACATTCCAGGGACACGTTGTTCCCGACATTCGTTTCCAAGTAAATAGATGTAGGCGTCAGTTTTGGTAGACACGCCAAGTCAAATTCATTTATACTTATTATTGTACGTTTTTTCAATCGGTCCGGCAGAGAGCATATAGGCTCAACGATGCGCGGCACGTTCGAACTCGACAACCAACTATGTAAATCTCTCAAATTACAATCACAATTCCAATTATTATTTTGCAGATCGATCCCCCGCAACGTATCCGGAAACAAATTATCCCCTTGAATATTCGATAACCTATTACCATTTAACCTCAGCCATTCCAAATGCTTGAGTCCGGAGAACGCCTCGTGCTCGATGTTCTCGATTTTACAGTTGCTCAATTCTAATGTATTCAAATAAGACAGATGTTGGAAACAGTGGGTTCGTATACCTGTTATAGGATTATTGTTCAGCGAGAGCCTCATTAGAGATGGAAAAAAGATGAAGTTGGTGGATGGAATGACGGTAATGTAATTATTGGAGAGATCCAACTCGACTAGATTCGCGAGCCCCCTGAAGGCGTGGTTATCGATTTTCTGCAACCGACATCTCTGAAGATAAATCTTCTGTAGGTCCAAAAGTCCGAGTTTGTGGAATGCTTCCTTTTGTAGAACTTGCAAATCATTACCGGTGAAGTCTAACACTTGTGTTTCCGAGTCGAGCGAGTTGGGTATCGCTTTGAGTAGTTTGTCCGTACATTCGACGTATCGCTTGCCATTTTTCCACTTACATACGCATTGTGTGGGACAAGCGATGGCCGGAACGAGGATCCAAGTGGTACACAAGGCTATCAGCCTCACGTCTACACTCCGCCTGATTTTCATATTGCCTCAAGGCAGTGTAGCATCAGTTAAGGTGGCTGGCATTATCTGGAACAAAAGAAAAACGACGTTAAATTATTGCTTTTCTTTTTATTCGATCTTTCTCAGTAACATTCGGCTCGCCGTCTCTTTGTTCGCAAAGATCAATAAACTTATCGAATTGTATTGTAATTTATGAGTGGAGCTTTTTAGAATAAGAATTCTTTGTATAATGTAAAATTTACTTCGAAGTAAATAATTATTTAATTTGTAAAAAAATTTGTTGTCCTTTGAGAAAGTGGTATAACATTTTCAATTGTTACAATTTTAATATAAATTTATTCTATAAGTGTCTTAAATTAGTTATTTTTACTTTAATATTTTATTTTTTTATATATTTTATTAAAAAAAACTAATGAAGTTCGACAGGTAAACAAAAATATATGAAAAAATCACTACATATGATATGTATATGTAGTGATTTTTTTACAAATTAACTTCCAAATACCAAGTAATTAAATAAAAGTAAATATAAACTCAATGTTTTCGAAAGCTGAGAAGATTCTTAACTAATTTAAGCGGAATTTGAAATTAAAATTCGACATGAGGGTTGTTTATTTTAATTTAGTCCGTGTCGCGAGGTGTGATGTGTTATTCCATACATTCGGTTGCGTAACGCGACCAAAATATACGTACGAACGTATACGAACGAAATGAAAAGTAACGGCACACATAAAATAAGTTTTACTAAGATTTATTACAACTATACTAATAAAATAGATTTTTCTAACAGCTTGCTGTACCTATATGGATATGGTAACGGAGATATTTTTTTTCTGTTTTGTTATCTACGATACCGCCGTGGTTCAGTGGCAAAGCTGACTGTAAGCGCGTCACTTGTGGGTTCGATAACCACTCGGAGTAATTGTATATATTTTTAAACATTTTTAAAGTGTTATTCCACACTTAGGAAAGAAAAATACTTATTTAGAAAACGTATAAAAATTGGAACGCAGCGGGACTCGAACCCGCGCCTCCTAGAAACCGACCAGGCGCTCTGACCACTAAGCCATGCGTTCTCGCCAAGCTACGTCGAAATTTTTATACGCTTGTTACAACTTATTTATGTTGTTAGCATCTCTGTAGGGAGATTTTTACAAATTTCCGCTACCCAAATATAATTACTAAGAATTGTCGTTTGGCAAGAGAGAAACAATTTTTTAAATATTTTTGAACATTTTTAAAGTGTTATTCCACACTTAGGAAAGAAAAATACTTATCTAGAAAACGTATAAAAATTTGAATGCAGCGGGACTCGAACCCGCGCCTCCTGGACGGTCGGTCCTGGTCGGTTTCCAGGAGGCGCAGGTTCGAGTCCCGCTGCGTTCAAATTTTTATACTTTTCTAAATAAGTATAATTGTATATATTTACTTTCTCATTCTGATAATGACAAAGTGATGCATTGTGTTCCGACACTCAATTTATATGTCTTAAAAGTTAGACAAAAGCATCTTAATACTAGATTCCCTCTGCATACGCTGCTATATGGGGGATGTGTTGTGACTATAACTAATAATTTTATTTTTTCCATCTTCACTCGCATTCTTCTTCTCCATTTAACAGTCAATTTAGAGACAATATTTTTTTTAATACTACATAAATACATATTAAGGCCTGTAAACGCGATAGATCGTGAGTTCGATTCCCACTCGAGGAAATTAAATATATAATAAAAATCAGCTTCACGCTGTATCCCGCACATGAAGTGTCTACTGCTAAAAAATTTATAAAAACCATGTTGTACATAACTCTTACATACTAAAAATTTACCCACATTCCTCTTCCTTCCTTAGCAATTTCTTTAAAATTCAAATATTTTTTTATTCAAAATAAGAAGAAATATATATCCTACGCTTTATTATAATATATTTTATTATTATTACATAGAATAGATGGTGATACTATTGACGTAGTTCGTTTTTACTAAGACTTAAACCTATATACTTAAATCTTATATTTGATTAAGAAATCGAGTCACCAAACTCTACACCATAGACTTATAATAAATATATAGATTTATATAAAATAAAATTAAGTATTGTATTATATTTTTTTATAATAAAATACTTAGTTTTATTATATAAAAATAAAGTTATATACAAATTTCATTTGTAAGCACCAAAGTACGAAGGAAAGCGACCTTGTAATAACCATTAGCATACCTAATAAGGGAACAATTATTTTTCTTTTGTAATAAAACTTTTCTCGTTAAATATTTTTTTTTATTATAATTACTATATTGAGTGCCTCTAATATAGGCAAAAGTGAAGAACGGAGTATCTAGACACATGGTTATCTCTGCTTATCCTGCTAACTAGGATAAAGTGTAAAACTAAAAAAAATGACATCCTTAATTTAAATAACATCCTACCACGATAAATGGACCAGCGCTATGTATTAGCACGTTCAAACAAAACAATATCTACAATTTTATAGTATAATAATAGAATAGAAGAATTATCTGATTTAGAAATTAATATAACATTACTTATTACTATAGTGCTTAGCGTTATGTAAATTACTGAAACAATCGTATCTAATTCTACAAGCTGGTATAATCTTTGTTACTACAGAATTAACATTTTGTAAGACATAGAATATTCATATACTTGAAAACGCCACATCCGGATTACTATCATTTATTTTACGGTATATAATATTATAATGAGGCCAGTCGTGGCGCAGGGGCACAAGTGTGTGACTGAAAAAGTGACAGGTTGTGGATTCGATTCCCACCCGAGGAAATTAAATATTTACTATTGTCATTTTCTCGCTCTGGTACCGAGGCAATGCGTGGTTGAGTTCCGCAACTCAACACACAATGCCTCTAGAATTCGGTAGAAAGTGGAAAACGGAGTGTCTTTACACTAGGTTCCGTTCCTTTCCCTCAACTGCTATCTGCGGGATACAACGCGAAGCTAATATTAAAAATATTATGGCTGAATAATATTAACAATCTTAAATCAGGAAAATGGACGAAGGAAGTACGCTTTATTCATTACCCTAAAATAAATTACAGGCCATCATAGCCAAATAATGGAAGCCGTCGTTGCGTAGTCGCAAAGCCTCTAACTGTTAATGATATGTAGGTGATTTAACTCCCACTCGGGGAGTGAATGTTTCAAGAGTGGGAACCACAGTGTCTTATCACTAAATTACCTCTACCTATCCTGCTACATGCTATAACGTGTAACAAAAACAAGGAAATTTAAATTAAAATTAATTGTAAACATCGTGTGTTGATACACAGATACCAAAATAGATACCAATAACTGGCGAATATTAATTAATAGCTTTTATATAACTTACAATATATGTATAATGATATGTTTTTTAGAAAAAGCTCTTATATATTTATTATTTGAAAAAGCTTTATGTGCACTCTAAAAAGAAGAAAATATTTTTCTTTCTTTTAAATTTTAATACTCGACCTATATATAACCTCATTATAGACAATTTATACGATCATATCTGTGTATAATGGGGTTATAATTTGATGGTTAAAATTTAAAAAAAAATAATATTTTCTCCTATTCAGAATGTTTAAATAAAAGTTTTTTCTAAAAAAGTTTTTTGCTTTTAATTTATTTTGTTATATAACGTACAACACACAAAACATAGAGAACCTAGTAAAAAATCACTTCATTCTTTATTTTCCACTTATAAAAAGAGGAATTAAGAGTAAATTATTACTTTTGCTGGTTTTTTATTGAGGATCGAACCCACAGCCACCGTATTACCAGTCCGAAGTTGTCCTACGATGGTATTGAAAAGAAAATATGTCAAATAAACTTCCAGTAGCACTCAAAACCGTCAAAGATACTCAAACATCATAAAAGCTTATATTTACATTAAAACCCGCTCCAAATTTGTTAACCCACATCTTACCAAAATACATTATGTATGGGATGCATTATTTATACTCCCGTTTCATTCTATCTACGTTCGGCTGTTTCTTATTTGTTGTTTTCTGAACTATTGTTTACTTCGAGGACCGTATCCGAAAAATTTGTTACAATATGCCACAAAGGAGGATTTTTTCTGTACATTTTTTCCATGCCAAAAGGCTAAGGTTTTATCTCGACTTTCCTTTATATTTTTTTTAGAGAAACAATGGATGTTTTGATAAATTATTTGAATAGTTTTAGTTTACGGTTTGATGGATAAGTAAATATTTTATTTAGGTTTGGCTTGAAACAATGTAAAAAGTTGATTATATACAATAATTTTGAGTTGCTTGCGAGCACATCTTTTAATTTCCTTCTTTATTTGAAATTACACCATTTGAAATAACAGAAATAAGGAAAATCAATTAAATCAGTGGAATTTAAGAAGGATTTATGAAATATTTGTCAACGCGTGCAGAGGTCAAATAAGGCCACGGGATATCACATCACGGTTTGAAGAAGTAGTCTTTAAATATCTCCTTTTAGTGTTTCCCTTAATATAATCCATCACTCGCAAGGTATTTAATTAAATTTTGTGCTGTTCTCAGGTTAGTAAAATTGTTAATTTTACACATGTCATGTATTACGGGTTTGTTCATATAACTAGATAACCAGTGAAATTTAGTCAGTTTTGAGTAAGATTTCAAAAATGTATTACAAGCACTGTATTTTAATATACTCAAGTCTATAAATATTTACTCAAGTAAGACATGAATTTATAAATATAGTTTACTGGTCACTTTAGCGAACTAAATTTACGTAAATTTAGCTTAACAGCATTTAGAATTGTTTATTTATTAATATTGTTACTTTAAATTTAATTAAAATAGTCAGATCACGAAAATAAAACATCTATAATTTGTACTAACATACTTTTTGTGTTCTTTTTCTATTTGCATAGTTAGAAATTATGTTTATTTTAAGGTTGTATTGTAAACAATTCCAGGTTGATAACACTTATCTCCCGTAATGCCTGAAGACAAGGAATTCATTAAGAAACGCGGAAACTATAAGGGTCGGCAGACAATGTTCGTCAGTTATATTAATTCACTGGATCCTGCTTCATTGACGGTTTCCGATATCAGTGAGTTGCAATTAAGACTTGGTAAGATCGAAACTGTTTATAATCAGTCTGATGAAGTTCAAACATGCTTAGAATATTTGTATGAGCTAGACATACAATTAGAAGAACGTCATGTCATTTGAGTCTCAATATTTCGTCTGTGTTGTTAAAGGGCAACAAATAGTAGAACGATTTCAACGAGATAATAATAGGTCTAAGTTAAACGAGACAGTGTCTCTTATAAATAATCACAAGCTGGTCAAATTAGCTACTATTCAATTGGCAAAATTTTGTAGTTCTCATAACAATTGGCTCGAGTTTCGAGGTACATTTACCACTCTCATTCATTTAAATGATCGTCAATTTCGATGAAATAAATAAGTTTCATTACTTACATGCGTCGTTAGAAGGGACTTCTGCAGTGAATTGAATTTTCAGTTAACAATTACGTCACTGCATGGACCCTTTTATGTAAGCGATTTGATAATAAGCGATTATTAGTGCAGTATCACGTCTCAGCTAATAACACATTGAGTTAATAACTAAAGAGTAATCCTTAATTTTAAAACGTGTAGTTGACCAGATAATTAAAAATATCCGAGCTTTAAACTCCCTTGGCGAGCCAACGGGGCACTGGTATACACTGTTCGTTTATATTATTAATCAGAAATTAGAACCAATGGCATTCCGTGACTGGGAGGAGTTCAAAGGTCTTAGATAAGAATCAGCCAATTAAATTAAAATCTCTTTTTGATTTCATTTGTAATCGTGCTGACTTACTGGACACACTGGAGTCCTCTCACCATATTAAATCATCGATTAATAATAATAACACTAACATGTTGAAGTCTTCTAGGCATAAAACTATGATTACATGTCAAAATGTTGATACCATACGTTCCCCGTCGTCTTATCCATCTACAAAACTATGCCCTGAGTGTAACGGTGAACATAACTTGTCCGATTATTCTCATTTTCTTTCATTGAGCATTGAGGAGAGATTAAAGATTTTGAAATATGTTATTATTGTTTTCATAAAGGACATTACGCACATCAATGTAAAAAGTCATGGTGTAAAATATGTAAACGCAAACACCATACTCTTATTCATTTGTCTGATTATAGAACTAAGCAGATAGGTCACCGAAAGATTGTCGTCGGTGACGCACACGCATCTAACAAACGGTCTACGTCAGACCCCGATAACGGTATTGTCTTATCAACGAGCGTTACATCACCGCTCCTGGGCATTTCAATAAAATCATTAAAGAATAAATATACAATTAACTTGCAGTGTTTTATTTTACCATCAAATTCAAGTAACGTGCCATCTCAGCAATTAGATTTATCGCAGTTTAAGTTCCCATCCAGTATTTGTTTAGCGGACCCAAACTTTCATTCCCCTTCCGGGATTGATATGATATTAGGCGCTGATTTATTCTGGGACCTGTTAGGCTCTCAGCGCATAAAGTTAGGTTAAGGTCCAAAGTATTTTACTTACACTTTGTGAAACTAAGCTTGGATGGTTGGTTTGTGGTTCCATTTCGTCATGTCAGTTATGTAATATAAAATGCAATTTTATTAATATTATTGAGTTGCCTACTCTGAGAAAGAACAGAATTGTGAAAATCATTTCCTAAAAACCACTCCTCGCTTGTCAAGTGGTTGATTTTGTGTGGGGATACCGTTAAAACAAGATTCAGACTTGTTAGGGGATTCATTTAAGCGTATTGAACGTTGTTTCCTTTCCTTAGAGCGTAGGAATAAAGGTCATCCTGAATATTTTAACTTATATAAAGATTTTATGCGAGAATATAGAACATTAGGTCATATGTCTCAAGTTGCTGACGTCGAAAAAATGTATAGGCAAATTATTGTACATCCCAATGATAGGTATATTCAAATATTTTGGCGCGATGACGTCACTGAGCCTATGATGACATATACTTTAAACACGGTAACATACGGCACCGCGAGCGCTCCATACTTAGCCACACGATGTTTAATGCAAGTAGGTTTGGATTGCCCTGATCCTGAAATCTCACAAATTATTTTGCACGATTTTTATGTCGACGACCTCTTGACAGGGTCAGATAATTTAGAATAAGCGAAATTTATTCGAAAGAGAGTAGTTTCCGAATTTAATGGGGCTTGCATGCCTTTGCGGAAATGGAAGTCGAATGTTCCCGAGCTTATGTCAGACACTACAACTTCTCCACATAATCTTAATATCGGTTTGTCTGTGCCAAGCACAACGCTAGGACTAGGTTGGCTGACACAATCAGATGAGCTCTGGTCAATAAGGTCCAGGTCAACAGGTCCAAACACCTCCATTTGAGTTTACAAAACGTGAGGTACTGTCAATCATATCACAGATTTATGACCCATTAGGCTTACTAGCTCCTTGTGTCATTCAAATGAAGATATTGTTGCAAAGACTCTGGTTGCAAAAACTAGCATGGGATGAATGATCCTCATGGGGTGAAAGGAACTTAGTTCAGTTTAACTCCCTGAAGACACAAGTTTGTGCGTTAACCACAAAAAAATCCCATTTATCGTATCACAAGTCTTTCAGAACATTCCCCTTACAGTAGCGCTCAGTATCAGTATATTGGGCCTTAATGTTTCGAGTGACTGCCAGTATTGCGATCATCTGGAAAGCAAGGCCAAGTTGGCCTCGAAGAAACTGGGTGTCATCAACAGAGCGAGACGGTACTTCACGCCAAAACACCGTTTGGCCCTATATAGGGTCCAGGTTCGGCCTCGTATGGAGTACTGTTCTCATCTCTGGGCTGGTGCACCCCAGTATCAGCTTGAACCATTTGATCGCATACAACGTAGAGTCATCCCAATCATTGGGGACCCAATAATCTGTGAAAGGCTTGATGCTTAGAGACGTCTCCTCGCTGTGCGTTCTCTATCGCATTTATCATGGGGAGTGTTCTGAAGAACTGTTTGACTTGTTACCTGCTGCCGAATTTTCTAACCGCACAGTACGCCATAAGCTGAAATATCATCCACACCACCTGGATACGTGGCAATCCACTGCTGTGCGGTTTCGTAGGAACTTTCTTCCGCGCACCACGGAACTGTGATATGGCCTACCCGCAGCAGTGTTTCCAGGTCGATATGACATGATTACCTTCAAAAAGCGCATCTATCTCCACCTTAAAGGCCGGCAACGCGCCTGTAGCTCCTCTGGTGTTGCACGGGGTCGTGGACGGCAGTAATCACTTACCATCAGGTGACCCGAATGCGCGTTTGCCTTGTCCTTTTCCATAAAAAAAATGAACAAATTAAATTGCATTTTATACCGGCATATTCGCCGCATTTCGGAGGCCTACGGGAGGCAGGTGTAAAATCAACCAAATTTCATCTTCAGTGAGTATTGGGAGATTGTAATTTGATATTTGAGGAACTTTACAAGATCCTCAACTCTCGACCGCTTACACCTCTGTCGTTAGAACCCGAAGACCTCATGCCTCTTACTCCAGGACATTTTATCATCGGACAACCACTGATGTCTTTACCGAAACCTAACCTGATCACAGCGACTCTTCTTACAATCACTTAACTCGATTCCGGCGGATTGGACAGTTACGACAGAATTTCTGGTCCAGGTGGAGTAAGGAATATATCTCGAAACTCCAACACAGGATAAAATGGCGTACCCGTAAGCATGCCTTGCTGTTGAATTCACAAGTTCTTCTCAAAGAAGACAATCTACCATCATTAAAATGGAGACTGGGTCGAGCGATTGGTGTATTCCCTGGTAGTGATGAGGTTAACAGAGTGGCTGATATCAAAACTTCAACTTCGACAAACAATAAAATATGTCCACTTCCAGTAGCCAACGAGTCTAGTTGAAAGTCCAGCTTTCAACGGCCGGGGGCATGTTCAAGACCAAATGATGATGAATGAGTTTTTTAGTTTAATTTAAGTACATGACTTTATTCTAGTTTCTTATAAAACATAGTTAAAAACGTCTATTATTTTTAAATAGCAAACATGTTATTTGTAATTTAAAATATATGTAATTTTATATTTCTGTTAAATATATTGTTGCGATCAGAATATATTCATCCACCCTTGCGAGCAAATCTTTTAATTTCCTCTTACTGAAACTTTCATTCAAAAATATACATTGGTGTATCATGAAATAACAATATAATATGAAAAATAATAGCGAATATCCATGACAAATTCATATAATTAACACTATTAATTATGAATTATTTAAATATTGCATCTATAATATCGTCCTCAACAGGAGTAGTTCGAGTATTGACAACCAGAGAGTTATAATCGTGACGTGGCATATATAAGAAAGGTAGCGGTAGAGTCAACCTCTTAAGTAATACGGTACTAATAAATATGACTCACTGAAAAAAATGTCCCAAATACAAAATATTTTTTTAATACAAAATAATTTATGTATATGTGTCCACTTTTTTTTTCATCGTTCCATACCACGTAGACCTTCCATTTGACGACTTTCTATCTCCAAGTAAATGTCAGTACCAAACGAACCATCGAAAATGTTTATTTCCAAAGCATTTACATTCCTAAAAGGTTATTTTGTAGATGATCCTTTATTTCTTTTGGAAATTTGGCACTAGAATCACATAAAGACTGATGCTAGGACACAAAGCTGTTTTTTTAGTTTCTTTTCCACATTTCCTTTTATATACATGTTTTTTGAGCTTCAAGCTGTATCCCGCATATGTTATGAAACTATACTAGGTTCCCTCTGAGAAACTCCGTTCACAATTTCCTGCCGCTTGGGGTTTTGGTGAACCTAAGGTCGCGCTTTGCCTTATTACCAGAGCCAAGAAATGAAAATATTAAATAATTCATTCTCCGTGTAGGAATCGAAAACGCAACCGTCGCGTCCACATCCACACACTTGTGCCACTGCAATTAAAATTTGCGAGTAAAAAATTGCAAGCAATTTTAATAGCTTAAGTGGAATGTTTTTTTTAGTTTCAAGCTGCATCCCGCATTCCATATAGCATGGTAGAGAGAGCCTAATTTTAAGACTTTCCGTTCCTTATGTTCCGCCCAAATATATAGACATTGCGTGCCATGTGGCGGATCTCAACGCTGGAGTTTGTCATGCTATCAAAGCGAGGAAATGAAAATAACTATCTATATATAATCTACTAAATAACTATCTATATATGATCTACTAAATAACTATCTATATATAATATATAATCTACTTCCTCAAGTAGAAATCGAACCAACGACCATCGCGATCGTAGTTAGATGCTGTCTTTTTCAGATGTTTCCATTTGTCAGAGCCTGTTTTGTTGGTTATGAACAAAAGCACATATGTAGCAATTAAATAACCAAAAATACAGACAAATCCGAGCTATATACCTAGCTATTATATTATATAGCTAGTATTAGCATAATTTTCATAGCCTTCAGCTGAAGTCAGTCAAATTATCACATAACTTACAACATATGAAGCGAGTCGTTCTCTCTTATAGCGTCATAAACCAAAACGTATTTTCTTGAATCCTTTGTTTATGCGACCTCGTAATAAATGTTTTTGCTTGGAATAAATATTATGATACGGTATATGAAATAGCCCATAAAAATATTAAGTGTTTAATTTGTCGATGATATTTCTTTTTTAGGTTTGCGCTCTATGATACACACACAGCGGAGTAAGCAGAGGGAACCTAGTGTTAAGATATTCCGTTCCCCTTTTTTGCTGAGTTATGGATGAATTGCGTGTTGTGTGGCGAAACTTAACGCTGCGCTTTGCCTTGGCAATAGAGCGAAGTATTGTAAATGTTAAATCAGCTTCACGCTGTATCCCGCACACAGCAGGGTAGGCAGAAGGAACCTAGTGTTAAGACACTCCGTTCCTCACTTTCTATTGAAATCTGGAGACATTGCGTGTTAAGTTACAGAACTCAACGCTGCGCTTTGCTTCGATACCAGAGCAAAGCAATTAAATATAAATTTAAGTAAACATTTCATCTCCTCGAGTGGGGATCGCGCCTACAAACAGTCGGTTTTACAGTCACACTTTGTGCCCCTGTTATAAAATAAATATTTAATTTCTTCGAGTGTCAATCGAATCGAATCGAATTGATGGTTATGTGATTTGTTTAATTATTCGTTTAGATTTTCAATTATAACGTTTATTTCACATTTGGACAGGCTTTATATCTCAATTTACGTCTTAAAACTCACATCAACAAAGTTGCGGACGATGACCTGTATGTATACACACCTTGTCATAGTATGCAATAGTTATTCCATTATTTGGTATCCGATACATTGAATTTCCACTTTGTCTCTAACAATGGTATAGTAATTGAATCTATGGGGTGTAGTACAATGCTGTAGTTTTATATTTTGACAATATATATATATATATATATATATTGTCAAAATATAAAACTACAGCATTGTACTACACCATACATATATATATATATATATATATATATATATATATATATATATATATATATATATATATATATATATATATATATAT
>JAATLQ010007148.1:7709-32845 GCA_013421005.1 Heliconius erato x Heliconius himera | reverse complement strand
AATCTGCTTATCGAGGATAGCTATGGGCGAAGTTGTATATAAAAGACAATTTTTCATTCGTAACAATTGAATTCACTGCAATAAAATTATTGAAAGTTGCTTAGATTTATATACCAATTCATATTTTAAGGCAGCTCTAGTAGCAGCGCAGCATCTGAAACACACACAGCATTACGATAGTTGTAGAGATTTCCACTCGAGTTTCCATTTCCTCGCTCTGGTCCCACACGATGTCTCAAAAATTGAGATACTGCTCTACTATTATCTTGATATATACGTATACTTATATCTCTTAGATATTTTCTATTATGTTCCACTCATAGGAGTAGAAAATTTCTATCGTGCTAATAGTAGCACGGCCATGACCTAAAAGATAACAGACGTTGATAAATGATTGTCAGGACCTTTCTGTAAACTTAGTCTAAGTTTAGACAAGACTATAATGAGACTTTAAATTATTCTTTATTGAGTCCCATTTGACCTTTGAACCAATGAAGTATATTATATAAATTTATTTAAAGATAGTATAGATTTTGTTCTTTTTTTATTTTCACATTTTGCCCCGATGATCTGCCTGGCAGAGGCAACCTGTTGTTATTAGACTCTGTTCTCAAATTCACCTGTTTATGAGTTATTGTATATTGATTGATGAGTTAACGGAACTCAACGCTACGCTGTGTTTTGATACAAAAGTGAGAAAATGAAAATAGTTACATATCCTCGAGGGAAATCGAACCCACAACCATCACGTATGCAGTCAGACGCTATGCTACTGCACCAATAGTAAATGGGAGCTTCCATATACTATTAATAAATTATAAACATTAATTAACTACAACTAAAAAGAAAATTCACTTGGTAATCACGCACAATTAAGACAACACAGCTCCCGCCACCGCCACAATGGGAGCGCAGTGACAAAACAGACACATAAAAAAAAACAATATCGTTGGTGAAAAAGTTCAAATGAAAGCTCATCTCAGACCATAGAATTTGGAAGGCATGTGGCGAGACGGGTGTGAAACAATCGCGCTCTATTACCCGCTTCCCGACGTTTCCGTGCAACGAATACGTAATATTTTTTCGTACCCGTTGAATGGGGACAATGGGCACTATTTAAAAACGCAAAACATATAATTGTACCTGGCTGCCTGCGACGTGGAAGCTGGAAGGGTTGTTTTTTAAGATTTTTCCGTCATATTTACCTTTTTTTAAGCCAGTCGCGGCGCAGGGGCGCAAAGTGTGACTGTAAGATCGACTGGTTATGGGTTCGATCCCCACTCGAGGAAGTGAAATATTTATTTACATTTATATTTTCATTTCTTCGCTCTGGTGTTGAGGTAAAACGCGGCGTTGAGTTCCGCCACTCAATTTGGGGAACAGAGTGTCTTAAAACTAGGTTGCCTATGCCTACCTTGCTGTGTGCGGGATACACGTGAAGCTGTTTTTTTTATCTACCTTTTTTTAAATGAAAAATAGAAATTCTATGCGTGTACAGCGAATAAGATATATTTATGTAATGTATCTTCTCATGTTATGTATTATTGGAAAAATTACAAATCACTATTTTTTTTTAGTTTTACGTTTTATACGAACACGTATTTCAGTGTAGGTGAATCGTATATCTTTTAAGCTTCACGTAGCCCGCATACGAAAAGATAGGCAGAGGGAACATAGTGTAAAGACACTCCATCCTCTACTTTCCGCCGAATTCTGGAGGTATTGTTGAGTGGCGAAACGTCGTGCCTTGCCTCGGCACCAAAGCGAAGAAATGAAAATATAAATTTAAAGAAGTATTTAATTTCCTCGAGTGGTACTTTCGTACCACACCCAATACCACACAACCAGTAGCGTTTACAATTACTATGTACCCCTGCGCCACGAATGGCTTCAATTACTTTCTTTCTAGACATTGCATATTGAGTAGTGGAACTCAACGCCGCTTTTAGTAATAAAAATAATTACTTATTTAGAAAAGGTATAAAAATTTGAACGTAGCGGGACTCGAACCCGCGCCTCCTGGTCGGTTTCCAGGAAATGGTGTGGAATAACACTTTAAAAAATGTTTAAAAATAAAAATAATTGTCAAAAAAATAATTCCTTCGAGTTCCCGAACTCGCCTCAAACAAAAAGCTAATTAAAGCATGAATTCTATTATCGGTAATATTACCTTTTAGACTACCGACAACGTTCATATATATAGTGTTAGTTAGTATTTACTTACATTTATATTATATCCTCTCTAAGACTCTGTGTTTATATAAAATTTTCATATAATCAATAATTCAAATTATATATTTTCACGACTCAATTCCGTATCGATATTGAGAACTAGACTAGTATTCCACACGGGTATACTAATAGAAATAGAAAGACGCTATTCGAAATCAAAAACAAAAAATGAAATCCCACATTTCACCAGGTCATAAATATACGTAAAAAAAGCCACATATTGTACGAAATCTGCTGAGAGCCGCACGTGTAGCTATCACATAAGTACATAAGTAACGAATGTACGTGAATTCTGGTACAAACCAATATTGTAATGGCATGTTTGCGGAGGTAATATGATTCATGCATAATAATGTTGGCTCCGACATCTAAATACTTCAAATGACGTATATCTGGGAATAGGAAATTCATATGTGATAAGCATTTTCAATACAGGACTATGGGATATTCAATATATACAGTATGTGTACATATTCTCTTTATTAATTATTAATAATATAATGGTTTTTTTTTTCAGCTTTACACTGTAAGAGCTTAGTGTTAAGACCCTATACTCTTCACTTTTCGCAGAATTCTGTAGTCGTTTCATGAGACTGGGCTCAAATAATAATAACGATAGTTAAGATGATAAAAAGAAAAAACTTAACGATGATTATAATGATATAAAAAAAACTTCTAAAATCCCGGAGTGTGCTACTAGAATCAGATCTTAGATCCTTGTTGCGTAATGTTTTTATTAATGAATAAAATATAGTTTTATGAAACTGTTGTACATTCTTTCAATATTTTAACTCGCTTTCTTATAAACATAGTATAAAGATATGTAAATTACATATAGGAAATGTAATAAGATACTAAGATTTATACATTGCAGATAAAATAATTTGAATATTTGGATGCTCTATAGTACAAGTTCGTATTACATTTTTTAATGCGAAATCAGAATATTTATGAAGAATCCTTTGTATAGAAAAATTATAAATTACATAAAAATCGAAGTGTTTTTAAAAAACATTCGATTTTAAGATATTGACATTTTAAAATATATTTTAAACAAAATGATGGTCTTAGAAACTTCCAACGTTATCTTCAAGCTAAATTACATTTGACGGAAAGCAGACGCTTATCCGTCCCCTAACAACTTGGGGTGACAGTAGGTATGGAGAAACTTGGAAGATTAAACACGCCCTCTCAGATTTCTGATCACGCAAGCCTGGCCCAACTTAAGTTACTAAGGGTGCTGACACCACTCCGGGTATTTTGTACCAAATTTTTTATTAGAAAATCTTATGGGAGAGATATACGTATATATATTTTATTCAATTTATAAAATGTTTTTCTTTAACTTCCATCTTCTTTAATTTTTTGACAAATTAAAATTAATATTTGATTTATAATAATAATACTCGTGTACTTAGTGGTTGGCTTCATAGATAGAATCTCATACATACATCATCAACATAATATAATACTTCATTATGTTGATGATTATTATAAATATGTTAAATATTCCTGTTTGTTTTGGCTATTGTAAATTTTCAGCAAGTTTAATATGAGTAGCGTGACATAGCATCTATGCTTATAGATGCTTATGTCACGCTGTCAACAACAATTAACAAAATTTATTGTAAGAAATTTAATCATTTACTATTTTTATCATTTTAATATAGCCCTTAGATTGAGTTTACTATGAAAAATAAATAAAATAAATCAGCTTCACACTGTATCCCGCACACAGTATGGTAGACAGAGGGAACCTAGTGTTAAGACACTCCGTTTCCCACGTTCTGCCTAATTCTGGAGGCATTGCGTGTTGAGTGGCAGAACTCAAAGCCGCGCTTTGCCTTGACACCAGAGCGAAGAAATGGAAAAATATAAATTTAAGTAAATATTTCATCTCCTCGAGTGGGGATCGAACCTACACACACACGCCACGTCAAACTTTGTGCCGTTGCGCCACCACTGGGCCCAATTATGTGTATTACACATAAAAATTAAAAATAGGTGTTGAAACACCTATATATTTATTATAAAGTTTTGCTTGGCAATATCTATAATTTATTATTATTTCATGAATGATTCTAAGTGTAAAAAGTACTTTGGGTTGGAACAGTCCATTTATCGAGGAAGGCTATTTTCATCACTATTAGGGGTTCCAATGTTGGTTACCACTGTAATTGTCATTAAGGTTACTTCGGGAACTTAGTCATTGTTAATAAACGAAATAAAAGTAATAAACTATGTAACATTCAAATATTTAAATGTCCTCCCAATATCTATCACAAAAATCTGACGAATATAAGATTCATATTGTGAGCTCGACACTTGTAAGGATATGCAATTTTATGCAAAGAACTTTCCTTGAATATTTCTAACGATTCATCTTTCGCATTTGACATTTTGAATGGTTTTTATAGATCTCATTTCCTATCGCAGGTGGTTTGGAATCTAGTAAGTTTGTTTTTCAGCAACACGCTTAACCATTGTGCATTTATATATCAGCGTAGACTGAAAAAATCTGTCTGTTCTCCTCTTTCTACACGAGTTCAAGATATTGCGTCTTAAGCGAAGCCAAGATTAATTTCAAGATTTATTATATTTAAGTTAAATTCATTTTGTTAAGAGAGAATCAAACCATTTTCTTCTCAAGCCGGAACATTGCAATCATACTAAGTAACGAAATGAATACAGCATTATGTAGAACCAAATCATGAATACAAATATATGTTTTTACTCAACCGAACCCACAAGGTATACATATGAATAGGTATATTTTAAATGATTAATTTCTTTCGGGGCTGTCGTGGTGCAGAGGCACAGCGCTTGACTGTTAACGTGACGGATGTGACGGATGCTCATTCTGGTAACAACTAAAACATTCCAGCTGAGTGCCACCCCATGTATAGAGTAAGTAAAGTAACAGTAAGTAAAGATCAGAGAGAGTGTTTTAACACTAAGTTCACTCTAAAAAACACTCCTTAAGAAAACTTACAATCACTGAACACGTCCATAAAATATAACTCAAAGTCACCCCCAATATTTATGAAAGCACAACAAAATTTCCCCCTTAAAGTTGTTCCTACATATACGCGTATATACAGACAAGGGCTCACTGGGTTTTTAATATAACTTGCGAGATTTTCACATCTCATCGCTAAGTGCATTTAAAGTTTGAAAGCTGACTGAGATTAATAGCTTCATTATTAAACTCTCGAGCATCAATTCGGTCAGAATCCAGATTCTAGCAATTTTGCATACATTATACAAACGGGCGTAATATGCGCTTTAATGAAATTCCATTACATCGTCGGGCAGTTGTTGGTAAGTCTGGCTAATCATATTTTTTTGCAGCTTCACGCTGTATCCCGCACTCAATAGGATATTCAGAGGGAACTTAGTGTTAAGACACTCCGTTCTCCAGTTTTCGCCGAATTCTGAAGGCATTGCATGTTGAGTAGCGAAACTCAACGCCGCCTTTCGACTTGACACCAGAGCGAAGAAATGAAAATATTAAATATTTAATTTCCTCGAGATGGGATCGCATCCACAAATAGTCGCACTAGCAGTCACACTCTTGTACCCTTGTGCCACGGCTGGCCTTATGGCTAATCATGTATGGGTTCCATTTTTTGATTAAAACGCCTAAAATGATCGAAAAGTAGAAGACAGAGTTTCATAACACTATAATTTCTCTTCTTACTTACATGAAGGTTATCAGTATCTACTAGAAATCACTCATCATTCTGATCGCAATGTATACAAAATAGACAAGCAAGAAGCAGGCAAAGCGTAGAAATAAAAAAGTTTTGAAAATTCTACCAATTTTGCAAACATTATACAAACGTACGTAATGTGAGCTTTAATGAAATTCCATTTTGTGGTGCTGTTAGTGAATTTGGATAATTGTACAGTGCTTTGAGGTTCAATTCCTGACCTTTAATGACCAAAACGACCGAAGCCGTAGCCGTCTTGGCCGAAGGCTCTCTCTCTCTCTCTCTCTCTGCCTATTCAAAATTAAAATAGCAGGAATAATCCAGATTCAAGCAATTTTGCCTGCACTACACAAATTGTAATATGCACTTTAATGAAATTCCATTCTTGCTAATCCGTTCTCGTCGGAACTTTATTCCACCATATCACGACCCCATGTAATTTAAAAACTCCGCAGTGTTCGGTGCATAGAAGATAAAATAATCATCCGTATGAAGTTACATTTTAATCCAGATTTAACCTTCATTCGTTTGTGATGTTAAATTTATGATTTAATATGTCATATGACCTACTTTATTATTATGATTTTGATAGAACTTAGTTACAAATATCTGGGTTTAGAAAAAAAAGTAAATTTTACTGTCAACTTCCGTATAAAATTGAAGATGCTGTCATTTAAAATAAACTTAGGTTTTTGTGGTTATGTTTAAATCTCATTTTAGCTCTCATTGAGCTTAACGAAACGGCGTCACTTTGTTCGTCTGTAGAAACGTATTCTAAACAAAACAAACAAATAAATGTTCGGAATACATAACAATTTCACCTTTATACTTTACAAATGAACTTGTTATTTACACATTCTTGAACAGGATATATTTAAATTGATTCATCGACATCGGTTTTCCATTCTAACAATGTGAATTGAGTGTTCTACAAACGCAAAATCTTCTATTCCAAGCTAAGCATTGTCTGAATCAATTTCCTTCAACGTGTGACTAATTGTGGCTTTACTCTCTCCGCTTGTGTAATCCGTTCATTTCGTTCCATTTCATGTAACAGAAACGATATACTGTTGACGATTTTTGAGAGATCTTGTGCCGAGATTTTTCCACAGATTCTCATATGGAAATTTTGTAATTGTATTTCTTGCCGAGGTCGTCAAAACTTCTTTGTTTTTTCGACACTGTATCCCGGATATAGCATGGTAGGCAAATGGGAGCAGGTGTTACGACACTCCCTCCTCCCAAAACGCCCAATTTTTTAGGATGTTGCATAAAGAGGCGGGACTCAATGCCGAGTTTCGCCATGTTACTTTACTGAGTGTCTCTACACTAGTTTCCCTCTGACAACCCTGTTATACAGTAAAGAAAAGCGGTAAGTTTTTTTTTTAAAATTGAACTAAAACGAAGTCTTTCAGTCTTTCTTGAGTTACATGACAATAAGTTCCCAATTATGCCCATATTTATATTCGTCCAAATTAAAATTGAAGCGGTGAGCGACAATACAAAAAATCTGATTAGTTATAAATAAATATGTGTGAATATTACAAAATGTGTGTAATATACGTAACAATTTTAACCAATATCACGCTTTTTATAGTTTAGCAGGGTAGACAGAATAAACCTAGTGTCAAAAGAATTTGTTCTCAGAAATCTCAGATTTCGCGATTAACGATCGGGCTATGATTTATTAAAATGATATAATTAAAATATTTTTTTAGGCGCTATCTATCCGTTCGAAATGTAAATAAGTGACTTTACACACTCTTTTCTAATTGTTGTATCATCATGAAGCTTGATACTATATAAGATGAACATACAATATTATGGTATCATCGAACCCGTCTGATGATTGAATTAAAAGATGGTTGATGGAACCTTGAACTCGTCTTATTGATGTGTGAAAAAACGCGTTTTTTTACTTTTAATTTTGCGGTTTTTGTATGAATATAATTCTTCTATCGAGTGAAATCAAACCTAAAACCATTCCATTTACATTTAGACGCTGTCCTTGTATGTCACTTAGTTTATCATATAAAGCTGTAGATATTGAGTAGATATATTGGGAAATATATCGCCGTTATATTTCCCACTAAACTAATGAAACATTTATGTAATAGACGGCATCATAATATTTATATTTATTTCAGGGATACAAACCCATTACTTTAATGTTCAGTTAAGCATAGATATGTTAACTACGCCAATTGGTTATCCCCACGTTATATTGCAAATCGCAAAATTTTGAATCATCAGTAAGCTAAAATTAATTTTCCGGATATAACACTCGATTTCACACTGTAAATTGAATGTACAGTACAGCTGATACTCGATAGCGTTATATAGGGCTATTATTAAAAGAAATATATTAATAAGTTAAATTTACGATTTTATTTGTTTGTACGTTTTATATATTGAAAATGGAAATAATATGCAGACACTCATAATGTTATATTTCAAAACTAGTTCGCCACTTTCTGAAAAAAATCAATACATCGCCTGTTGTTGAGTAGCGGAACACAACGACGTGCTTTTTGACTTATCACAAGAGATAAATAAAAAAAAATAAACACATTTGTTGCCCCGAATCGGGATACTGGCTTAACTCAACCTACAGCTATCGCGTCTATAGTAACACGTTATGCCACTGCGCTACGACGACCTCATAGTAATATAGTTTACGAGTATATAGGATGGAAGCGTCAGCGCTCCTTTTACGGGAACAGCATATAGGCTGAAATATTTTAAGTTCATATCTAAAGAAATTAATCAAGATACCTCCAACAGTTTAGACGTAGGATTTTTTTTAATTTCACGATGTTTATCCATACCTGTAGTTCGTGTGATGCAGTTATGTATAGAACCAATAACGTAAACACATCAAACTATAAAAATACTATAAAAGGTTAAACTCGGTTTCCCTTTGATAGGTTTATATATGCGTGCACCGTTCTTGACAAATGGCGTTTTATTTTACAACGATAATTTTACTTTTAAATAAATAATGTTTGAAAAAATTTTAACTTTTTCATTTTTGGGAAAAATATATATTACGCTTTTATAGAGTAGTTAAAACCGTAGTTTCATTTAAAGTGGTGCTGACAGAAACACCCTGTATATTTTTTAAATAAATTACAAGTAAATACTTCTAACTAAAGTCACTAGCACCTTAAATAAAGGACGACAAGTCTTACGAGACGCAATTATTGCTTGCTTAATGAACGAAACAGATTTATCTCTTATAGTTATTTATAATGTACCTTTGAGATTTTTCGCTTTCAGTAACTACCTATTTAGCTTGTTAGTCCTGAGTGTTAATTTGATTTGGTTTTAATTTCTTTTTTTGGTGTTGTAACTTTGATATTATTTAATTATATTTATTAGAGATGAGTATAATTATAATGTAGCGCAGTCACCTATTCGGTGGTGTGAAATATTTTCGCTTTGGTAAAAAGGAAAAGCTTGATGTCGAATACTTTATACGGTTTACTTAACAGATTTAGCATTATTTACCAATAAAAAGGACAAATTGAGTATTTAAGTGGTTGCCTATCATAATGATAAAAAATAAATACTTAATTCCACTTTGGTACATTTTCTAAAAAAAATTAAAATAACACCAACTGGGAAAATTTTGAAGGTCTATAAAACCCCAAAAACGTGTATGGAAACATAATGATCACGTAAAAAAGAATATATAAAATCATAAATTTTTATAACCTGTTTACAATCTCGTTATAATGTAGGGCTAATACAGGTATGATATATTCTTTCTTATATATACTTAGACTCTTGTTAGAAACAAAAAGAAAGGCATTGTAAGAAATTAGCGAATCCCAACCAGACAGAAATTATTACTATTTTCTTAATTTCACACTATACAGTATATAGCAGAATAGAGCGACAGTGGAACCTAAAACCTTCACGCTTACAATCACACGCTGTCCCACTGCGCCACAACAGCATCTAAAGTAAAAATATTTACATAATAATATTATTAACCTTTACATTAAAGTATCGAAGGCCCTTGAAGAAGCTAATGTAAAGAACACCTCACATTCACGTAACATTATCGTAAACGAAAGCCTTATTATATCCACATTTAAAGGGTTAAAAGGATTTTCGATATCTATTTTTATTTTATCATGGCGATTGAAAATATTGATTTGCATAATGTACGAAGGTACTCCAGAACTTGGAGCTTTTTAAAATGATCGTATTATGCTAATGTTTATTTTGGTCTTAAATTTTAGATAGATTTCTATGTTTTACGTTTGTTACATTCTGTTCGCCACTTCCCTTCAATTAGGGAACGTGTACCTTAGGACATCATATCAAAGTCAAAGTCAAATAATTTTATTCAAAACAAGAAGTTATATGCTTCTTTTTTTGAACGTCAAATAATAATTTACCACCAGTTCACTAAAGTTAAAGCCTAGACCTGAGAAGAACCGGCGCAAGAAACTCAGCGGGACTTTTTTTTTTAAATCAATTATACAAAAATACGTTTTAACATATCTGACAATGATACTTTGAAACAGACTGGAGCGAGCATTTCATCCCCAAGGCATGTTATCATTTATATAATCATTAATTTGGTAATAACTTTTAACACATAAACTTTGTATTTGTCTTGTTCGTGTCTTTTCACAACTCTTTCAAATTGTGATATAGAACATTCTTGTTGTTTCATCGTCCCATAAAAGAATTAAAGGCTCGATGTAATCGGGTTACAAGTGCAATAAGTCTGCTATTTCTAGTATTGATATTATGTACATCACCAATTTTGGCAAAATCTTTAATATTCTTCTTAACGTAACATAACATTTTCAAATATACCTACAGGGGCATAGATAGTGATAGTGACAGAGGCATTATAAGTGGCTTTTGTGTCCAACATCTCGATCGTACCCGATAAAGTCAGCGGTTTTGAATGTTCACGTCAGTTACGTGCACATTATCAAAATTTTGAGAAAAAAAAACTCGTTTATTCGAAAACGGAGGATTCGAGGATTTTGAAGCGGAAAAATAAAGTTATCGTATAAACCCAACACTATCCCAAAGTACACGACGTGCTTGTATCTTGAGACAAAATCACAAAGTAGCTATTATTAGTTAACTTATTATTATACTCAAAAAGATATTTTTAGTAGTTCTATGTATAACTGCTTATTAATATTAATATGAAAATGTGATATATGAAAAATCAATACAAAAATTTGATTAAAACAGAAGTTGTGTGAGATTGAAGAAAAGTGTCCGAAGGTACAAGGATAGCCCCTACATTGCGTGTTGATTGACAGCACTCAACGCTGCACTTTGTCTTGTCACCGGAGCGTCGAAATTGTGTCCACCTAACGGGTACCGAACCCACAACCGTCACACAATCAGACGCTGCCTAAATCTGAATGTGACGGTTTTGATGCCAATGCCATCCAACGGCGTCATACATATTAAATTTTGGATGGATTTTATGTTCCAAGTAGCTTATATATTATTTCTGGCATAACAAGGTAAGAAGTAGAGTATTTTAACTTTAGGTTTTTTTTGACGTGATAACGTCTTACAAATCGATGAACAACAAGCGTAAGGCTTGTGAGGTATCTATCCATTCATTGTTATTTGTATTCAAATAGCACATTTTTACTTAAAATATACTGTTACTTAATCTGTATATTTTAAGACAAAAAAACATTTGAATTACCGAGTGCTAATAAATATTAAATTGTCAAAAAATAACTATTAACTGCTTCTTTGCATTATACAAAATGATAATAATTTAATAATAGTAATTCAATTCAATTTATAAACAATATGCAAGTTTTCATTAATGTTTTCTTTTCACGTTATCACGTCATATTATCGTCCGTAAGCCGATATGGTGTGAAACTTAGTAAACTAGTCAGTTTACTAAGCTTCACGCCGTATCCCTTACATAGCTGTGTGCGAAGAGGGATCCGATGTTAGGAAACTCCGTCGACATGGACACACTTCCGTACCTCATATTGCATGTTGAGTGGTGAAATCCGCGTTTTGCCTCGTTACCAGAGCGAGCAAATAAAAATATTAAATATTTATTTTTCCCAAGTGGGAATGGAACCCACAAGCGTTGTCTCAAAGAAAATGAATTTTAGTTTAGAATATATCGATAATGTTCTAATACATTTTGACCTAGTCACGAAATATCTGGTTACTCGAGATGGTAATGAATTGGGTTCTCATTGAAGAGAATATTAAAAATAAATTTATCATTCATCTGTTTACATAGACAAAGTACTAAACTAATACGCAATGTTTCTAAAATAGGCATAAAATATAGAACAGAGTGTCTTAACACTAGTTTCCCTGTGTCTTCCCTTCCAAATTAAAATAATTACTATCAAGAGTCGTACCTATATCTCATATAATTAAATTTACTAACAAAATACTGTACTGTACAGTATACAATACGTCACATATCAGAATATTTCTGCGATCCGTCATCCGACAGCCGCGAGGCGATTTCGATGTCGTCACAAGATGGATGGTGTAAAGCATAAGCAAGGTATGAATGATTGATGTTGCAACAACTAACTTATTTTCGCTATGTAAATATGATATATGGGACAAGTTTTGTACTAAATATATCGTGTGACTGGTTGGATGGTGATGGTAGAGTGTTTGATTTTAAAAAATGCTTAACAATGTATCCTGTATTTAGTAAGATAAGTACAGGCTACCTAGTGTTAAGGCACTCCTTTCTGAATTCAACTTAGGGAAAATTTTAAATATTGCTCGTACATCGACTAATATTTAATTGCTACATCATTATTAATAAATTATTAGAAAGCTCAAGAGTAAGTTTGGTTAAATGCACTTATATCATGAATTATTAGGTCAATTTTTTTGGAATAGTCCATTCATATACATATGTATTCATATATCTTACGATTCGTAAATCGTATTCGTAAATCCGCAATACAAGTTAGGCAAGTAGAACTTAGTGTTCACACATTGCATTCACCACTGTTCAACCAAATTCATGACATTACCTATCGAGTGGGGGAACTCAACGCTGCGTACATTACAAAAGCTGAGTCAAAATAAAGTAAAGAATTCTTAGTAACTATAGATATTTTTATTCTTCATTGTGAAAAACTTTAACGTCTGCATCATTATAAGCAAAGAAAATCTCTAATTGTTAGTACTTAGTGGAGGAGGACCTCGCTCGCTCTCTTTCATCTTTTGGTGGAAATTACAAGCAAGTCACGGCAAAAGGTTTTTAGTTCAAAAGAATGGGAAGATTATTTTCTGGAAAGGTATAAAAATGAGAATTTTATATCAATCTTTAAAGATAGTTTTTATTTTTTATATAAATTAATGAAATATTTGTTTATGTCAGAATCATTGAGGCCGTCGCGGACCAACGGCAGAGTGACTGACTGTAAGCGCGACGGTTGCCAATTCGATTCGCAGTCGGAGTTATGAATAGAGTCATCACAAAAAGAATATTTTATACCTCAACCGTAATAATTCTTACGATTAAGTGTAAGTTAAGTTAAGTTTTACATGATGGTTTTAGCCGTACGTGCATAGCCGACAGGTTTAACCTAGTTTCATATTGCACATACGCGTTAGGGTTTGCAAGCACAGTTTTTCCATGAACTCTGAGTTGAATACGTGACGATGTGTGTAGGACGCCTACTAGGGACTGTGTACGGTGCCGACCAAACTACAATAGATGAGGATGATGTGATAGCTGTACTTGGCTTAACATTTGTTCTGTAGATATTAATTAAGAGTAGAGTTCTGTAGAAAAAGAGATCGTCACAAAAGATCTAAATGCTGTTTATTGAAAAGAAAGTATTTCTCCCACGTAAATTTGATAAATGAATTGAGATTTACACGAATAGTTTACCAAAAATATTTTTCAATGAATGGAAAACTTTATTTGAAACTAATAATAACGGAGAACTGTGGCAGGCAAGCTCGCCGGACGCCACACACGTTCGGTTATGCTCGCGCGCAAACAAAACCGAGCTGCATAAAATATCAATTTTGATATTTGCTCGGTTGCCTGTACATGCACCGATAACTTAACCTTAACCGTAATAATCATTACGGTTGTGTGTTTAAATCATACTTAAATATTTCTTATAAAACCATAGAATCGTGCCATAAAATCCTTATATTAGGAGCAGAGCCCTCGTCGATACAATTTCTTTGTCACTTCAAAAGATTTTGAGACTTTTTCGTTTAAGATGATGGTGTTTATTGCCAACTTGTCTAACCTATGTGTAACCAAGTATTAAAACCTATAATTATCGCGTTCTATCACTCACAAAGTTGATGCTACTGTGATACTGCGTCGCGACTTAAGACCATTTTCTACTCATATCATCTTAAAATCGCATTGCGTCTAATTTAAATTCTGAAAATTTAAAACAGTATTCTGACCGAGTTGTTGGTGCCAAAAGTCAATGTCTGCCAGTTTTATGGACTCTACATAAGTATGTGTAGATTTTTTATATATTATTATATTACTAGAGGAATTGGAAGATTACCAGATTTCCAAGCTCGATAAAGTTTTGGGACGAATATTTTTTTTGCCAAAAGCTCATCGTGCATCTTGTTGGACTCCCGCCATGGTAGACAATGCGCGACGTTCAGTTTAGCTACTCTACACACAATATCTTGAAAAATTGGAGGAACGTGGGGCACAAAGTGTCTAAACACTTTTTCGTTTCCCCTGCTTGCCTGCTATGCAGAAAAAGCATGAAGCTTAATGCACATAAGATTTTTATTGATATAATTTTTATTGATATTATCTTATGTATATACGTTTTTATCTTTTAGTAAATTGAACCTATTCTTAATACTAAAATCTCCTTAAAAAGCTCAGACTTGTTGCAAATGTTTTCTCCTCAACCATATTAGTATCTTAGTATGCTATGTAGATAAATAAAGCTTAGTGATACTGTATTCCATTTTCTATTTTACTCATTAATTGTTCCGTCAAGTGCAAATTCCCACAATCGTCGTGTTTCTATATTAATTCCCAACTGGAGGATTCCCATGGAATCTTATCAGCTCTCCAGGCAGAAGCTGGATACTTTTAAGGGTGTCACCCAGCTCTTGTAAAACATTTCACACGAAGATTTAAAAAATCAAGAAACCATGAAAAACACCAATAAAATAAGAACAAAATAAATCCTCGTACTATTAAAAACACCAAGGGTCTTATTTTTTTTTTATGAATATAATTCCATCCCAACATAAATCATAATGACGTGAGAGCCAAGTTAAAGGTGAAGTTAGGCGCGTTCTCGAATTCACCGATAAAAGAATGATCACTCGGGAATCATAGGAAGATTCTGTATGAATTTTCTTTAAAGAAAATTGAAGAGTTTAAACTCTTCCTACGTTCTTTGATCCAGCTTTATAACTTGGCTGGACACGCTGTCACGTGTCTTGATTCTATGACTATACATATTCAAATTCAAAATATTCTTCGTTATGATAAATTTTTACAAGCAAATATAATAATAAGCAATAAAAAATAATAAAACCAATTACGTATTTGACCTAAAACATATATACGGTATCAATTCAGTAATCTACATCTGATTGATATCTCAGAAAAAGAAATAATAAATAACGGTAATTTTCCGGCTTCTCCGAATAAGGATCGAAGTATCTCATTAGGGAACGCTATAGAATTATACACGATTGTATGTACCTACTGAAGTCTAAGGAATATTACATTTAAAATAAATTATATTTTACTTTCTTTAGGAAAGTATAATCTGATCTAAAGGTAGAACTGTGATCAATAATTTGATAAAATTATTAGGTATATTTTATTAATTACTTTCCATAAAGTTTTTTATTTATTGAAAACTATTTTCTTTCTCAAACACATTGACTGATTACAACTAGTACAACATTTATTGCAAGACTGATTTGCGTTCACACGTAATGCCAACATCAACATACCAATAATTATCAGATATGTAACATTATAATAATAAAGAATTAGCTGGTTAAAAAAATAAAAAAATATATAATAATATAATACAATACAGTATAATATAAGATACTTATGTATCTATACTATCTATACTAATATTATAAAGAGGAAACATTTGTATGTTTGTTTTGTTTTCACACAAAAACTACTGGACCGATTCCAAAAAATCTTTCACCATTAGAAAGCTGCATCCTTACTGACAAATATATGCGATATGTATCTATATATTATATGTTCAAAAAAAATTGGGACTCCTAATAAAAATGCAATAATGTAACCCAAGGTGGGAAAAAAAATCTCATGATAGAACAAAACAATGTTCTACAGTATTTTAGAACGCATCTATATCTATAAAAAATCCGATAGACCGTAAGTCCAACTACTGTTGAAATGCCAATATAACTCCTTATTTACATTTAAAAGTTGATAAAAGTGTATCAAACCATTTTATTCATCTTCCTCTGTATCAATTCCTCTAAAAAATATTTCAATTCCTTTAAAGTCCTTTTTAAATTATTAAAATCGGACATTCCGTTCAAAAGATATAATGAATTTAAAAATATCAATCTAAAGAAAATTTTGTAATAATAAAATAATACAGTATGTATGGTCTCGCGCACCACGTAGCGGCGTGACTCTGCGGGGGTGGGGGGAGGTGCATCGATATCTATACTAAAACTATCGAAACTACTGGACAGATTTTGAAAATAATTTTACCATTAGACGATTAAGGTACGAAAAAAGTACCCATAAAATAATTATACGCTGTGGAAATGTGGTATCTATACTAATATAATAAAGCGGAAGACTGTTTGTTTGTTTGTTTCTTTGTTTAAACGCTAAGATCTCTGGATCTACTGGTCCGATTTACTTTCTTTTGTTTTGTATGAAAGCTACATTCTTCAGGAGTGCTGTGTGCTGTGTCTTAGTTAGCCTTAAATAATAAAATAACAATAATAAGAAACGCCATAGAATTTCTTTAAACGCATGCGCTGCAAGTATTGTAAAATATATGTCAGTACGTTGTATGATTAAAATAATCAATCTTATTCGATCTAAAAAAAGTCCACAACACCATATTTCTTATAAATAAGTTACAATAACACATTTTGTGACAAAACATAATTGAAATTTATAAGGAGATATTTCATCGATTTTTATTTGGCATGTATATTGAAACTTACGAGCGAAAGTTATTTCATCACCAAGAAAATTTAATGAAGATAATCTTTGGCTTTTATAGTATGTAATTTGAAAGTGTACTTTTCGAGTAAAGTAAAATGTAAAATTAAAATAATTCAACGCTCTGTTTACAACGCAGGGCGCACTTTCTCTGTGGCTTGCACTTTTTCAGAATTATGAAAACAAGTTGTTTATAATTAAACATATCAATCTGTTGGCAAATGCAGCATAATAGAATTATTGTAGGTGGTATGCGAGCGAAGCCGCGAGAGGGCCGCTAGTTTATTATAATGATAGAAATTTTTATTTAAATATTTTTAACAACCAATTGATACTCATCCACTCATCCGGCTGAAAGAGAGCTCTTATAGTCCACCAAGTAAGTCCAACTTTATATACTAAATATTTTTTTATATTTTAACATCTTATGTAAATAGGTACATAGTTCAGTTCAGTTAATAATATTATATATCAAGTTTTACAAATCATTAAAGGACTTGCTTAATCTAGAGATATGCGACGCTCGAAGCTCCCAAGCTCGGGTGAGTATCATTAGGACAAAGGATTAGCAAAAGCTCAGCCGTATTTCAGTGAAGCAAAAACAAAATCCGTACCTACAATACATTAGGAGCTTATGATACTGGAACGGTATAGTGTCGGAAAAAATATATTACTCGTGCCCTTATTCAGTGTAGTAAGATGAATGAGATTATCGTGGCGCAGATGGGACTTGCGCGGTTAAACGCGGTCGTTATTAGTTAAAATTTTACTCAAATGTTAATGCTTAAATTATTGTTTATTTAATCTATGTACGTATTCAGTGATTGATCATTGAGTTTTTTTAGCTTCACTACAGCGTGTATACAGATACAGCAGGGTAGGCAGAGGGAACCTTGTGTTAATTGGGGTGTAGCGTTAAGTGTAGGCATTGTGTGTTGAGTTGCGGAACTCAATGCCGCGTTTTACCTCGTTACCAGAATGAGAAAATGAAAATATTTAATATATCATTCCCCCTAGTGGGAATCACCCCACAACCGTCACATATACAGTCGCACGCGTGTGCCAATAGGCCCCAAAGGCCCCATTAGATGATTAAGTTCTCTCTAATAAATATTATAATTTAGAGAATAGCACTGTTAAGAAAATATATTAGTATCATCTGGTACAGTAGTTATGTTTTGCTTATTAATTACTAATTATGATGTAGTGGACCCATGCTTATGCTTTTGTAATTATTTTTATGTTGAATTTTTAAGGTTCTGTATCTTTTAAGGAAAAAATGAAAAGAATGAGAACGCAAAGAAAAACTAAATGTTTTTTCTTTTACTATATTTCTATATATGAATATTGAAGGCCAAGATTGCGTAACACTATATTTTGTGGGACATCTCAATGAAAGCTACTAGGACATAAAGGAATTCTAAAAACGTCAAAAGATTACTTTAAGCAGCCTTGTAATTCTAACGTTCAGTCTCTTTTACTCAAGTTAAATGGAGCGGAACAGATGCCAGATAGTCTAATGGCTACTGTTACTAGCGCTGATTTAGGGTAACTTTTTCGTGTTCCTTCGCATTTTCGAGGTTTTAATGTTAGAGATATAAAGAATTTACAGTCTTAACACCAGATTCTCTTAATGTACCTCGTATGGGAAATGCATGATTCTCATTAAACCATAATATAGAAAATACAATCACTCTCCTCATAAATATTGCCCATTTAAATAAATAGGCATAGGGAATCTAGTGTTAAGACACTCCATTCCCTTTCCACTTTCTGGCGAATTCTGGAGGCACTGTGAGTGGCAGAACTCAACGCGCAGTGAAGAAATGGAAATATAAATTTTGAGTAAATATTACATCTTCTCGAGTGGGGATCGAACCCACAACCAGTCGGTTTTACAGTCACACTTTGTGCCCCTGCGCCACGACTGGCCTCTGAAATACCGTAACTAAAAAGTAAGAAAAAGAAGCACCGTACATTCAATATTTCTTAAAAACTACAGTACAAATATTTATTCCAAGTAAGAAATTATTAATAGAATACTCTTCGAATGGAAAATATTATAACTTTGATTTGCTTAGATTCAGCTCTAGCCTAACCATCGTGTGAGATCAGGCGCGTTCCGACAGCCACCAGCCAGACGATACTAAATCAGACAGAAAATTGAAATGCGACAATGTTAGGTATCAACAAATATATATTATAGCGGCATCTGGCTGTAATATCCGAGGATTATGGGTTCGATTTCTACTCGGGAAAATGAAATAGAATATTTCAGAAAGTGGAAAAGGTAGTATTGTTGAGTGCTGCCAATCAACCAAAAATAATGTCTCGAAATTGGATAGTGGCGTAGAGCAGAGTTTAGATTATGTTGTCTAACCTTAAATAAATATAGATACAGACAACGATAGCGACGGTTAAAAATATAAATAGTTTTCAGTATTTCAGTTGAAATACTGCAAAAACAACTCGCCCATCCATCATCATTCGTGGCAGGGTGTGTGTGCAATATATACTCGTATACAATGTCATTTTCAGGTTTACTTATTTTATCGCAAATCAGAAATAGCGTTTCATTTGTTTTGTGTTGTTTAATTTTTTTTTATTGTATATGGAATTTTATATTTATAGTATTAGTGGTTTAAGAGATTTGGTGCTACTTATAGCTTAAGTTACCAAATTTTGTTAGAAGAACAGTGTCTTAAGTCTGTTTTCTCTGTTATATATGGGATATAACGTAAAGCAGTTCATTAAAAAACATATTCTATATATTTACAAAATTTAAACGCTTAGGTATCAGATTCCCTTTCTCCCTTCCTTCTCTTTGGTAAACGCAAGAACGCAGAACTCTCAAATTATGAGCAAATAAACACATTTTCCATACTGTACAAATGCGACTAGATTTTTATATTAAGTAATATTGAAAAAAATGACTTTTAAATAAATATATAATATTTTTGTAATAAAACCTTTTAAAGTTTTAACTTATAATTTGTTTGAAAGGAACTTTGTAGATCATAAATGTAAATATATATTTCACTTCCTCGATTGGGGATCGAACCCACCAGTATACCAGTATATCTCTTATAGGCTACAGAATTTCTTCAAACTCTTTTCCTTACTGCTTTGTTCACCTTTTTCATAAGAACATTACGTGTTCTGTCAGAACTTTTTCTGTCATAAACAGAGAGGATTTCATGTTATTCAATCACAGCGATTCGGGTCTGTTTATCACCCCACTATATTAATAAAATAAACATTTTTTACAATACATTGGTGCAATTATTAGAAAAAATATTTATAAAAACAAAAACCTCGACTGCATAAACCTAAAAAGAAAATAAACAATATAATAAGTTTATTAGGATTAACAGTCGATGCCTATAATTGAAGTAATATATAAATGAAAGATTCCAAACACAAAAATAATATTTTGTTTATTTTTAATTCTAGCATTTTTGATCATACTACATACGTTTGTACATCCTATGTTAACCACAAACATATACTGATATATCGAATATCCTGTACATGTATATTGTAGATCGAAGTACATGATAATGTTAAGGAATTCCGATCTGGTCTGATCAGCTCAGACAAAGTACGGTGTTAGATTCCACCATTCGGTATGTAATGTAATTTTATGAATAATGACACTAGTTTTTTATCTTATTATCTAGTCTCCTATAACTAACCTGTAGTGCAAAACTTTATACCAATATTGTAAACCCGAAGAGTTTGTTTGGTTGAACGCACAAATCTCAAGAAATACTGAGACATTACATTTATCTTTTTTTAATTGTTTTTTTTTTTTCATACAATAACTAGCCAACCAGATACAAGGATGTTTGATAATCTATCAAGTTCTAAGTAATATAAAAATAATTTTAACTTTAACATAAGTTCAATCTTACAAGAGTTACTAAAGTTCTTAAACTATATTTATACAGTATATGTATATAAATACTAAATAGTTTGTTTTATTGTACTTATTTTTCACAATAAATTTTCATTTTATTTGATCTAGTAATACTATAGGGTATTACATCATAGTAACCCACTACAAAATTTTATCCTCCTTAAAAAATGTGCCACCATTGGACACGTATTTTCTCTGGAAGCGCAGAACATAATATATTAACACCTGATTCTCTCTGCATATATGCATATATAATAATAACTTAATAGCTTAGTGCTTTTTTACTCGATTTATCTAGACTTAAAGTATTTTAAATAAAAAAAATATACAAAATTACGACAGCAAGGTCTGTCAGGTAAATTACTCAGCCGTGATAAAAATGGTCGGATAATTTAAATGCCGTATCCGGTACTTTTGACGTGGATTGACCAAAATTGTACGAACGAAAATCTATCTAAAGTATCTGGGAATTAGAGCTAAAGTTGAATGTTATATTTATATACTATGCATAATAATATATGTTACCGATCGACCGATTGTGAAAATGGAAAATATGTTTCGTTTGACATACGAAGCGTGTTATATTGTGGTACGAAATTGTAATTACACAATCATTTATAGCATTTTTACATACTGCTGCTAATTTCGCTTTTATTTTAAAATAATTTACTCGAGAGGCCGCCGATACGCAGTGATGATCGCAATTGTGAATAAAAGAAATAGTTTAGGGGTTCGATTTCCACTCAGGGGTATTATTTATTTTAATTTCCCTAAGAACAGAAGACAATGTGTGACGTTAAATGTCCATTCAATACCAAATATCTTAAAAATTGAGGACAAAGGGAGGACGAACGGGAGACGCTAGGTTCCCTTTATTCTATCTTAATGTAAAGAGAAAAGCCTGTTGCATTTTTGATTATTAATCTTAGAAAAGAAACCAGTATCAGCAATATACTGTTACAATAATATAAATAAACAAATACATTTATTGCAATAGACCAATCGTTTAGCCATTTATAAAGCTTTAACACTGAATGCACAGTCATGATCCTAATTAGAACAGCCGATGCATATTGGTGATTTCACTGTTAGCGATATTTCAAAGAAAATATTTTATTGTATTTTTAGTAGGCTTGGACAATTAATAAGCATCTAAAGGAACCCTTAAACCCCATTTGGGTCACAAATCCCAGACATTGCTTTGAGCTCTTTAACCGGTAACACGATGAACCCAGCAGTCAGCATCCTTTCGGTAATCTCTGGAATACTAAATAGTACTTCTTAGTTTCTTCTCTGTTCGTTACAGTCTGCTTTAATAGGATACGACCAATAATATGTACATAGTAAATTTTTACAAGATAAAATTAGGGCAGAGAGAATGTTACAGGGAATTCTACAGGTTTTTAAGAATCAGTAAGTTTTGCATTTAGAACGTACGTAAGAGAACACAAATTGTAATTTCGGTCTTAATATTTTTTAAAAATATTATAATATACTTAAAATTATAGTTCTATAACGTCAAAAAATGCTTTAAAATATATCTTCAAAATGATCAATTTTAAAATATTAAAAAAAAATAAAAAAGTGTTACAGAAGATAAATTCCTTTTGTTACTTGTATAAATCAGAAGAAACTTTAGTATAGGATTTATGCAAAGAGCGGGGTTGAAGGTTGAAGTTTTTGCAACTGCGCTACTAACTGAGCATTTTACTACGAGTATTACACGGAAATTTTATAAAAGGCGACGTTGATTGAACGTTTCTTGCTTACAATCTGATGGGAAGTGTTTTTTAAATTATTTATGTTCCCTTGTATAATTCCGTAGAGTAAACAAAATGTAGATCTACGATTTTTACCCGACTGCGTGACGCAAAGGAGGGTAATGTGTTTTATGAATTTATGTATGTGTGTGTGTTCCTACGTGGCGTTGTACAGACCAAACGCCTCGACTCAAACGACCAGCCGCCATATGGTCAATTATGTCAGGTGGGGTGTTGAATAGGTATTTAAAAATAATTGTGAGGTTCCTTCCATATTTTTTTATTTTAAATAAGAATTTAGAGTAGATAAACGATTTGAAATTGTTCTGACTCCCATTCTTGCAAAATTTTACCCCACTACAGCGAAGCCAAAATGAGGGCTACAATTTTGACCGGTACCTATACATACATATATGTATATTAATATACAGCCTCTACAATATTTATCGTAATTTAAAAAATGAGGTATCGTTGGAAGCGTCTCAATTGTCCACTGGTTATAGGCTAAGTGTCATATTAAATTGAACGTAGCGCCCTGTAGAGCGCAAAAATGGTAAAATAAAAAAAGAAAACTATAAGATTTGTACATGAATTTTAGTTGAACTTATTTGGTGTCAAATGAAAAGTCTCTATTAGTAAATTTAAAAATCATCTTTGTTTCCTTTTGTTTCAGTTTGCTTGCACCCGATAATTGGGAGTCATTTCGACAAAACAGTAGGTAAAAACAACAAAACAAAACAGTAGCTAAAACAGAAAATGGAAAACGCTTCGAAAATACCGTATTACGAATTAAAACCCCAAAAAAAAATTAAATAGAAGTTTTTTAATTAAAAAAAAAAAAAAGTTCAAAAACTAAAAGCCGACTACTGATAGATTTTGAGCTTAATTATTATTCACACTTATAAAAGTAACAGCAATTTTACTATTACGTTAGCCTGCATTTATTAGGCGGGGATAGTACCAGTGATAGCCAACTGTTGTGGACTGTAAAATTAAACGAATTAAGTGAATTTGAAACTTAACTTCAAAATTATAAAAAAATCTTTAATTACCTATTCTTTTAACAAAATCAAACTACGTTTAACTTTATGTTTAGTTAATTTATTTTTCACCTTTTAGTGTACTGTTTGAAATCGGTGTTTTTTTTTGTTAAAAACTTGATTTTACGATTTTAAGTGGTAGTAGCCTTAACAGTACGTTTCTCATACGAGTAAATAGTGGTTGTATTATGTAAAATTTCAATCTATATTAGGTATTATTTTTATGTGTACTAACATTTTGGCATATTGATAAGAACATCCAAAAAAGTATACGGGCGAATTGAAAACCTGTCCTTTTTTTTAAAATTAACTGAAAATGAGAGCATCCTCTTTTTTGAAGTTGGTTAAAAAGAAATGCCAATGCCATTTTTAACAATCCTTTTTTTTATGAAAACAAACTTGTTTAATTGTAAACGGATATTATTATCAGAACCTAATCAAACTATCTTTGAAGGGTGTCCCTTTTAATAAAAAAAGATTCATCGGAATCGGTTGGCGTGATATTAAATTATGATATTCAATTTTTCGTCCATTTGTCGCGCATGTACCTTATGCAAATTTAAGACTTATGTGATTTTCTCACAGATGCCATAGTCAAAAATGGACCAAAATAAAATGAGACCACACAGGATGCCTAGTGCTTCCTTTCAAATAAAAAAGTACAGTCGAATTGATAACCTTTTTTTCTTACAGTAATCTATTAAAACGAAGCCCAATAGTAAATTATGATTAAGCTGTAATTTTTCGAGCCACGAAAAATTTTAATGGGTCCCGACTGTTAATCCTAATTACTAATTGTTTTACTGATATAAGAGAGTAGTAATGCATCATTAAATTAGACATAGGGAGAGGGGGGCACATTCGAACGATTTTTAAACTTTGTGTCATATCTAAAAATTCTACAGTTTTTAACTTCTTTACTATTTCACAATACTTAGTCCAACTATTGTGCCACACAATCGTAGCATCATATGTAGAAAAATATATTAGGTAAAGGTGCAATATCAACTTCAGTAGCAGTAGTCAAATGTTCAAAGCTGCCCCCCTTGCGGGGTAGCTTTGAACATATACGGGGCAGTTTTGAACTATCATCGAATTCAATGAAATTAAAAGGCTTATCAAACTTTTAAGTAACTTTATTAATAAACTTAACATTAGAAACGATGGAGATCAAATATCAGTACTATGTTAACTTAAAAAAATAATATACCTAGTTTAATATTGCGGCCGGTCGTGGCACAGCGGCACGAGGTGTGACTGCAAAACCGACTGGTTGTGGGTTCG
>JAATLQ010007140.1:0-27827 GCA_013421005.1 Heliconius erato x Heliconius himera | reverse complement strand
TAACAGTATACTATTACATCGTTAAATGTAATATCTTCCATGTACAGACACCGATGAGTTAGGATTTTATTGTAAGTATCGACAAGTTGTATTTTTATTTCGAACATTCAATTGAAGATTCTTATGAGAGATACGAAAATGCGACCTAAAGTTTCAATAACTTTCTCACTAAAAATCTTCATTGCGTTGCAAGCATACATTATAGATATATCAAAACACGAACATAATTCAGTGTGTTAATTAAATAATTCTGTGGTTTAAGCGGGCGAAGCCGCGAGCGGGTCGCTAGTTATATATAAAATATTACAACATCACAGGCGTTGATAGGTACTTTTCAAATTAATAAGGTTTTTTTAAGGTTTCTATCAAAGCAAAATTAATTAAAATCACCAATAAATGAACTGTATAGACTTCAGATAGATAGTAATTATTAGAGTTCATTTGAAAATCGCTAAAAGAAATTAAGAAAAAAGGACCACCTACTACAAAAATATTGCCATAGAGAATTTAAAAAAAAAAACAGTTTTAACGCTGTATTTCGCAAATCGCATGGTAGGCAGAGGGAACCTAGTGTTAAGACACTCCGTTCCCCATTTACCACCGAATACTGGAGTGTGGTATCTTATACTAATCTGAATTAACCAACTGTGTATTTGCCACCAAATTCATCACCTAAAACCGATTGAAATGAAATAAACAAAATACCTAGTGTTGGGTAGTTTGCTAAAATAAAAAAGTGAAAACTGCATTTAAATGGTTTGAGCCGATTGTGAGATTAGTGTGAACAAATGCACAGACAAACTGATAAATAGTCAAAAAAAAAATAATTGTTTTAGGTTCTATTATATAGATAAAAAATAGATTTTCTCAAATATCTTCGGTGTACAACAGACAAAGATCAGTTACAATTTTAAACAAAAAACAAAATATTTAGGTTCATATTATTTTATATATTTATATATTAATTTATATATTTAGGTTCATATTAGAGTGGTGGAGAGAATTAAAAATAAAGAAACAGTATTAATCATTTTTTTATGAAACGTAAACATATGTCAAGATTTCAGTTGTTGTATGTGGACTAGGAAATATACCAAAATATAGGGAGTCGATTAAATAGTGTGGCAGTGGCATATCCTTTATGAGTTTATGATAGCTTGGTATCTCGTGTTGTGTTAAAACGTGATTTTGTGGTTAATACGAATGAATTGGTTTAGAAGTAAGTTCGGGGCATCCCCTTCATAAATGATCGTGTATCCTTCAGATAATATGGATCTTTGAAAATTGTTTTGTTTTATTTTGTTTTTTGTTTTAAATTGATTTAAGAAAAGTGTAATAAATAACATGATGTACTCAATTTTTTTTATTGTAAAAATTCAAAATAATAGATTAGTTAATAATAGATAGTTGATTTTAATAAAACGAAAAAATAAGGTGATTTATTTCAGTGTTGCCAAATTTTCTGTTGCTGTTCCAATTTGCGCACGTGCTTTCTCTTGCCGTCTTCCTCGAGGGTTGTGGGATCAATTTCTATATAGAGAAATTTCTTTTTTCATATTTTTTCATCCTCTCGACGCTGGGCGAAAAGCGAAAAACGGAATGGTGTCCTGATAAGTTCTTTCTTTATGAAACCTTGCTATGGAAAGCGTGAAGGGAGTTTTTTTATAAAAATTACAATAAAATAAATTAGCTTCACGCTGTATCCCGCACACAGCATGGTAGGCAGAGGGAACCTAGTGTTAAGACACTCCGTTCCCCACTTTCTGCCGAATTCTGGAGGCATTGCGTGTTGAGTGGCAGAACTCAACGCCGCGCTTAGCCTCGACACCAGAGCGAAGAAAATGGAAATATAAATTTAAGTAAATATTTCATCTCCTCGAGTGGGAATCGAACCCACAACCAGTCGGTTTTGCAGTCACACCGCGTGCCGCTGCGCCACGACCGGCCTCTGGTTTTTTATAATTTGTAAATTATATCATTTTTAATTTAATTCGTATTTTTATTAATTTTGAATTATAGCCCTATGGCAATGAAAGACCCTTCATGTGACACTTTATTTCTTATTCTGAAAAGAGACGAGTATATGACAAAATATAAGAGAAAAGTAGAAATAAATATATATCTATGTATTTGTAGTATGCATGGGATGATTCCGATGGGGTGGGTGAATAAGGGGGTGGTGCATCTCTTGCTGGTTCATGATATCTTGGTTACTTATATTTTGGTTAAAACGTGACTTGTGGGCAGTAAGTACGTACGCTGTTATTTTCATGACGTTTTTCAAATTAATTTTTTTTAGTTATTATTTTTAAATAAATATTAAGTAGTTATCGCCAGTTCAATTTCGATAGGACTATTATTTTATAAGCACTTATTTTTATATTATTAGCTTTTTTTTATATATTTATTCTAATTTAATGTGAACGAAATAAAATGTTAAAAAAATAGGTTAAAAATATAATTTAAAAGTATATAAATTTTTAAAGCAAATTAATTGGTTTACTAAAATGGAAGGCTTTTATTAAAATTTATTATTTGATGTTACGGTTTTGATTTACTTTATTTTGGGTAGAAGAACCAATATTGTAATTAACAATTATTATAATAAAATTTTTCGGGACGAATAATAGAACTATCTCTTTGTTTAGATTTTCCATTGACAATATTTAAAATGTTTTTTTTTAATTTAAAGCTGGATAAGATAAGATTTTCTCTACATTTTTCTATACTTGTAAACTACATTTTTAAATTGTTAACGTTTACTCAAAACTTAATATTAAGATATCAACGAGCTTTTTAAGCTTTTTTTCTTGATTAAACATTTTAAACTAAGAACATTTCGTAATCTCATATAGTAAGTTCCTACTGGAATATATACATATATTTATTCCAGTAGGAACTACTGCAATATATATATACACACACACATATATATATATATATATATATATATATATATATATATATATATATATATATATATATATTGCAGTAGTTCCATATGTATATATATGTATATATGATGTTTGTTCACGCTAATCTCAGAGTCAATTTATAACATAAATTGATAAATTGTGACTGCAATATCGACTTTGTTGTTGTGGGTTCGATTCCCAATTAGATGAATATTTTCATTTTTTCGCTCTGGTGTCAAGGCAAAGCGCGGCGTTCCGCCACTTAACACGCAATATGTCGGCGGAAAGTACGAAACGGAGTGTCTTAACACTACATTCCCTCCTACCCGGCTGTGAGTGAGAGACAGCGTGTAACGGGTTTTGTTTTTTTTTAATAGGTAAGTCTTAACAATATGAGAGTTTGAACTTTCCTACGGGCTTATGATACCTTGGTGGCTTGGGTTGTCAACAAACGTGACCCTACAATGTTTTGTATATTATACAGAGTGGAAGAGGCAGCGCTCCATTTACGGAAACAGCATATAGGGTAAAATATTTCAAACCTATACCTAAAGAAATTAATCAAGATGCCTCAACAGTTTGGACGTAGGATTTTTTTTTCATTTCGCGATTTTTATCCATACCTGTATTTCGTGTGACGCGATTACATATAGATCCCAATAACACACACACTTACTACTACAAAAATACTACTAAAAGTAAAACAACTTTGAACTTTATCGCCAATACATACGACTCGATTTCGAAATGAGGCGTGTGCGGCGGTGTTCCTTTGATTGGTTTATGTGTGCGTGCGTCGTCATTAAAATTTAAAACAATTTTATTATTTAAAAAAAAACTTTTTCATTTTTGGGATTTTTTTTTTTCTGAATGATATTAGGCTTTTATAGAGTAGTTAAAACTGTGGTTTCATTTAATGTGGTGCTGACACTTTCACTCTGTATATATAGTTTGTATATTAATTATATAGTAAGTATGTAAGGAAATACTAGTTACAATTTAATATATTTCTTATTTTATATATTTTTTAATAAAAATATACATTAAAAAGTACATTTTACATAAATAAGTTTGTACTATCGTATAAGAATTTCGACGTAGAGGCTACGTGTATGAGAACGAATGGCTCTGTGTCAGAGCGATTAGGCTGTTTCCAAGTGGTGCCAGTTCAAATACTTATACGTTCAATTTCTCATACGTTTTGTTAAATATGATATTTTTATAACTACACAGTAATTACAAGAATGGACAAAAACATAAGAAATAAAAACACACTGTGTTCTATTTTCCTATCTGGAAACCCTCCAAAAGGCACAGGTTCAAATCCCGCTATGCAAAGAAATGAAAAAAAATCAAATATCATTTTCTCGAATGGAACTCACAACTATCGCGCGTAGGGTAATAGATAGTCTGCCACCACTGGGCAATGATATTTAAAATTTACTATCGATACTGAGTGCAACATCTTTGAAAAATATAGTGTATTCAGTCTGTATTCAAAGTTTTCATATGTTAAAACGAGATAGGGATATTACAAATGTAGGTATGTATGGGCGAGACGGAAAATTCAGCGGACCCTGCACTCATGGTAAAAATGGGATGATGTATAAGGAAGATAAGGGGGTGCACATACTCCAAATAATTTATGTTTGCCTAGTACCTCATGTTTTGGGTTAAACGTGAGTTGCAAAGATTTCAGCGAATTTCATTTATTCATTCATGTTTTTTTTCAACCAACCTTTCAACGAGAAAATAATACCTAAAAAAATAAAGAGGCCAGTCGTGGTGCATGAGCACAAGAGTGTCTGTAAACGAGACAGGTTCGATTCCCATTTGAGCAAGTGAGAGGAGGAGAGGATTTTCATTCTTTCCCTGGAATGAAAGTGTCGAGGTAAAACGCGGGGCTGAGTTTCGCAAACTTAACACGCAATGCCTTCTGAATTCGGAAAGTGGAGACCGGAGTGATTTGACACTGGCCTCCTTGCCTATCCTGCTACATGCGGAATACCTGATATTCGGAGCGCGAAGCTGAAAAAAAAATCTTCTTAAGATGTTATTAAAATTATATTTCTAATCACAATATAATTAATTCCATGACAAAATAAATACAAATAATATAAAACAAGCACATCTACTAAACCACGTGTTTTTATAATATTTTATTTAACTCGTATGTCTTTCAAATTATTTTAAAATTTATGTAAAAATGGGGCCAGTCGTGGCGCAGGGGCACGTGTGACTGTAAAACTGACTGGTTGTGGGTTCGATCCCCACTCGAGGTGATGAAATATTTATTTAAATTTATATTTCCATTTCTTCGCTCTGGTGTCGAGGAGAAAGCGCGGCGTCGAGTTCCGCCACTCAACACGCAATGCCTCCAAAAATTGGTGGAAAGTGAGGTACGGAGTGGTACTAAACACTAGGTTCCGTCTGCCTACCCTGCTGATTGCGGGATACAGCGTGAAGCTAAAAAAAAAAGGTATTTGAAAGTTGAATGGGTCGTTCTGCAAAGTATTTTATGAAATAAGAATTTAGTAGATCTAACTAATGTGATGCTAAGATTTTTTAATTATTTTTCTTTCCAAAGTGTTTCCTTTTGATAGACGATAGAGACGATGTTGATAGGTTCGTTGCTTGAATTTTCGATAAATGTGACCTTGCAGTTTTTATATTATATTTGTTTATTTTTAGTGAGTGAATTTATGTTTTATTAGTTATTTATGATAAATTTTATGTTAATACTTATTTAGAAAACGTATAAAATTTGAACGTAGCGGGATACGAACCCGCGCCTCCTGGAAACTTTAAAAATGATAATTTTTTTTTCTGTGCCACGACTGGCGTTATGTTAAGTACATCTCTTGTTTTAAAAATTATATAGCAACTGTCATGGTGAAAAAATAAAAAAAGAAAGATTAATTAAGAGTTAAGACACGCCCTTCTGTACCTTCCATGCACATACGCCCTTGACTGAGGATGTGAAAGAGGAAAGGGAGAAGAAAAGGATGGGAAATGGGAAAGGGGAGAGGGAAGTGTCTTATCACTAGGCTCTCTTTCTTCTTCTATTTACAATGAAAACATGATACATTCATAAAGTATTGATAGTTTTCATATGTTAAAACGAGATAGGAATATTACATATTTATATATGTACTAGCGGACCCGGACGCGGCTTCGCCAGCTTAAACTTTACGAATGCTTATAGATATATTTAGGAAATTGTTTGTGAAAATATGTAACTAATTTAAATAAAAAAAATATAAGTAAACGTAACCATAGTAAAATATTAATAAAAAAACTAAACAAAACCAGCTACATTATTACTCTCTTCTCGCTCTTTCTGTCTTTCTATTTCCCCAAGCTAATATCCAGAATGACTGAACTAATTTTTATTGGACTTTCAGTGATCGATTTTACTGACCCGGGAAAAATCTTTTTACTCGTTTTCCTTGCGCGCGTACATAGATACTATATGAAATAACTAAAGTCCTTTCTACATTAAATATGATAAGTTTTGCGAGCAATATCAAATAAAATCCCAGAAAACTAAAGCCACAATTTATTAAGTGTATAACAACGGTATAGATAACCATCCAACCGAGATGATATAACCAACAATTCTCTCCTTAATACTTAAATAATATTACACCGATGCCGTGCAGGGCCGCAACTTACATCACACCAAGAAATTTATGAAAATCTTACTAATCTGCTCCTCGAATAAGCGAAGAACCAAAGAAAAGTATAAATTAATTATAAACAGCAAATAATTACATAAAAGTTAACAGAAGTTCGAAAATGTATGAAAATTTACAAAACCGTCAAAGTCCGTTCGCGTCGGTCATACTATGGCGGTCGTATGCTAGGTTATTTCGAATCAGTGACATCTCCTTAATTATTTATTAGAATGTTATACAATGAACTATAATTTCAATCTAGATGAAATGCTAAAAGTGACTATTATATTAATTTTCATAAGGATCAATATCAAATTATAGAAAATACATACAACAAAAACCCGATAAATATGAAGTAAATTAATTAAAATGGTTACTTGTTGTTACTGTGTTACTTTGCTCAAGCTTCAGAGATAAATATGGTATGTGTATCGCGGACTTTTTAAAAACATTATTTAAAGGACAATATTTTTGTAAAACATTATTTTTATGTATCTCATAAGGTTGAGTCGGCGCACGCCATGTTTGCGTTAAGCAAGCTCATTTTGGGTGACGTTTGCTTATAACAACAAATAAACTTTGCAAATCGTTGCTTAGCAACGGTCGGTTGTTATTAAAATGGCGGAATAAATTGCCTGTCAAATTGAAAAATATTTTAATATATTAGTATATATCGACAATATTACAAATATGAGAAAAAAAAGTAACCTATGTTCATCCGAAGACCGTCAAGTATCTCTGTATGAGTATTTTATTACAATTGAATTAGCGGTTTGGCCTTGATTGCGGCACAGACAGACAGACAGACAGACAGACAGACAGAGTTACTTTCGAATTTATAATATAGGTATGGATGGGCGAGATGGAAAATTCGGTGTGACTTGCACTCGAGTTAAAAGTGAGATGGTGCATAAGGGAGATAAGGGGTGCATATATCACCAAACAATTTATGATTGCCTAGTACCTCATGTTTTGGGTTAAACGTGACTTGCAACCGATTTTAGCGAACTTCATTATTATAATCAGAATCAATCAATCAACCTTTCAACAGGAAAGTATTTTGTTTATTTTATTTGTAATCACAATTAATGAAATTGTATTTCAGCTTCACGCTGTATCCCGTATATGTATAACAGGGTAAAAGATATTAGTAAATAACGGGAATCGAACCCAAATTCCTTAGCCAGGGTAGGCAGAGGGAACCTAGTGTTAAGACACTCCGTTTCCCACTTTCCACCGAGTCCTAGATAGAGGTATTGCGTGTTGACTGTTGAGAGGTGGAATTCAACGCTGCGCTTTACCTCGACATCAGAGCGAAGGAATGAAAATATAAATGTAAGTAAATATTTCATTTCCTCGAGTGGGGATCAAACCCATAACCAGTAGATTTTACAGTCACCACTTGGTGCCTCTACGCCGCGACTGGCCTCACACACACACACTATATTTGTTGTTTTCACATGTTAAAACGAGATAGAGGTATAAACAAGATGGAAAATTCATCGGACCCTGCAATCGTGATAAATGCGGGATGATGCATAAGGGAGGTGCACCCCCTGAACATATCTCCATATAATTGATGATTGCCTAGTACCTCATGTTTTGGGTTAAACGTGACTTGCCGAGTTGCTCTGCTGTACCAAGAATGTGCAAGATATTTGGAAAAAAATATATAAATAAAAATAATTCTACAAAACAACATCAAATTCTACAACACTATGATTTGCAATTGTCGTTTCCTATCGAAATACGAAATAAATATACGATTACAAACTTGTATTGATCACATGTTTTCTTCATGTCTTAAAACTAGGTTCCGTCTGCCTACCCTGGGTATTTGGGAAAAAATCCTGAAGATTTATTTACTTAATTGTAAATATTTAGTAAAAAATAATTTATTTTACTATCTTAAGGGATGGGTAAACCTTATAAGGATGCCTCTCAAACGAGCAGGTAAGTAGTGGTTGTCCTATATAAATAAAACCTTAATCTTAATCAGGTATTATTTTTGTGTAAAATTAAAACTTTGGCATATTCACAAGAACATACATAAAAAATATGCGGGTGAATTGGGAACCTCCCCCTTTTTTGAATTTGGTTGCCAAGAAATGCAACGCTAAAGAATCTCACTTCTGCCGAAAAGTAATTCTTGGTTCGCCAATTTTAACAATGTTTCTCCTTGTAACTATTACAGTACAATTATATTTTTACCATAAAAAACCAACTTGTTTAATTTCAATCGGATTCCATAATCAGAACCTATTCAAACTTTACCAAACTATACCTACTATCGGTTTTATTTTTAAATTTAAGTCTTATGTGAATTTCTCATGGATTTTTCATTTGACATTGTCAGAAATGGATTAAATTAAAATGGGCCCACATGGGAAGTAATAGCTTTCAAATAAAAAAGTATCGGCAAAATTGGTTCACCCAGTGAAATATACGCAGTGTTTTTTTCATATTTTTATCCTATTCCAGACAATATAAACAAATTGATATAATTGAAAATATTTAAACATAATTTATAACGAAAATTGAAATCAATATCTTATTATATGATGTCGGTAGTACAAGATGAGGTGAGTAGAAAGTAGTAGTGGCTGAAAGGGAATTCACTTTCATACATTCACAAGCTATATATCGCCTGATGGTTTATGAAAGCCTGGTAGCTTATGTTTTGGGTTAAACGTGACTCACCGAACGAACGTGCCTGATGCAGCAAACTATGTATATGTGTGTATAAACTTATCTAGATTTTTTTAAAGCAATAATATATAGCTATTTTCAAAGATATCTTAAGTGTTCTTAAGAAAAATGTTTCCAATATTAATTATAATCAGGATCATGATTAATATTGATTAATATAACAACGGAAATATAAAAATAGACCGTATTGTGGTTCGATTCCCCCTCGAGGGAATGAAGTATTATTTATTAATATTTTAATTTCTTCGCTCTGGCACCACCACTAGCCCAGCTTTTAGTTCCGCCACTCAACACGCACTGTCTCGGTGATTCGGTGAAATGTGAGGAACGGAGTGTCCTAGCAATAGGTTCCCTTTGCATACTTACACATTTTATATTTACCTGGACAGGCATAGAAAAGTTACTAATATGTCACTTACATTTATTTCTGTTTGTTTAATCGGCGAGTACATGTCGAAGTTAGACGGTGAGACCATGTTTCCCGTGGAACCCACAGTAGTCGTGTTCACTTCATCAATAATTTCAAGAAAAATAAAACGATACTCACTAAATAAATAAATCATAAATCAGCTTCACGCTGTATCCCGCACACAGCAGGGTAGGCAGAGGGAACCTTGTGTCAAGACACTCTGTTCCCCACTATATGCCGAATTCTAGAGGCGTTGCGTGTTGAGTGGCAGAACTTAACGCCGCGCTTAGCGTCGACACCAGAGCGAAGAAATGGAAATATAAATTTAAGTAAATATCTCATCTCCTTGAATGGGGATCGAACCCACAACCAGTCGGTTTTACAGTCACACGTCGTGCTACTGCGCCACGACCGGCCTCGTTACTCACTACTGCTGCTATTTCTGCTAACTATAAAAACCAATTCTTTATTTCATTGAAAACAAAATCATTCAATTTTTTTTAATGTACATTCCAAATATATTTATATAAATAAATCAGCTTCACGCTGTATCCTGCACACAGCAGGATAGGAAGGAACCTAGTTTTATGACACTCCGTTCCCCACTTTCCGCCGGATTCTGTAGGCATTGCGTGTTGAGTTGCCTCGATACCAGAACGAAGAAATGGAAATATAAATTTATATATATAATATTTATTTCTTTTCTTCGAGTGGGGATCGAATGCGCAACCAGTCGCGCTTACAGTCACACTTTGAGCCCCTGCACCACGACTGGCTGGCAGTACTATAAGTACTGGACTAGTAGTAAAGTAAAACTTCACTACTGTATAATGTTACTATATCATAATTAACGAAGAACCACTAAATTTATTTTTTTACTATAATATAGTAAAAAAAATATAACTTAACTGTATAAATGTATACAGTTAACTTGTTAAAGCCTAACAGTTTCCTTGACGTCAGTTGTTTATATTTATTTATCTTCTCGTTCGTCGATAATACATCTAAAAAACCCCATTCCGCTAAAAAATTGGCGGAAAGTGAGGAATGGAGTGTCTTAACATTAGATTCCCTTTGTCTCCTATCATGTGCATGGGATACAGCGTGAAACTAAAAAAAATCTAATAATAAACGAGGCCAGTCGTGGGGCAGTGGCACAAAGTGTGACTGTAAAACCGACTGGTTGTGGGTTCGATCCTCACTCCAGGAGATGAAATATTTACTTACATTTATATTTACATTTTTTGGCTCTGGTGTCGAGGCAACCGAATGCCTCCAGAATTCGGCAGAAAATGGGGAACGGAGTGTCTTAACACAAAGTTCCTTCTGCGCTGCTGTGTGCAGGATACAGCGTGAAGCTGATTATTGATTATTACTATTATTAAAAAAGATGATTTTATTTTTTATAAATCAGGGTTCCTTTGTTAGAATTGCAATATGTTTAAATTCAAGTAACGTTTTATTACTGTAAAATATTTACTGCAACAGAAATCTGCGCTACATCTGCTCGATATTGAGGTTACAAGATGCATCTTATATTAAATGTATGGCCATTTGATTTTACGATGGATTTTGCAAGACCTTGATTTTCAATTGCTTTTAATGTATAAGGTGGCATGCTTTAAACGTACTGTTGGTTTTTTTTTAACGTTTCACGCTGTATCCCGCATGTAGCAGGGTAGGTGGAGGGAACCTAGTGTTAAGACACTCCATTCCTCATTATCTGTTGAAATTCTCCGAGTGGGAATCGAATTCAAAACCGTCGTGTTTACAGTGACACTTATATCATTGTACCAAGACGGCCTGATATCAAATTTTCTACTCTCTATAAACATCATATATCAAAGATCATGATCATGCTCATTCAGTCATATAATTATAATAATTGTAATTCAAGGCAATTGCAATTTGTTGAACCATCGTAGCATAGTGGACAGCGTTTGACTGTAAACGTGATGGTTATGGGTTCTTACCCCACTAGAGGAATGCATTATTTTAATTTCTCCGTTGTCTTGCAATGTCTTGAATTTGGGCGAAAATATATTTCTTATAACAGAGAATAAAAAAAAATAATGCCCATATTTTTATAAGTTTTCAATATTTCACAATTAAGAAATATTAAAAAATTCACTGAGTGATAAATATGTTTAACAATTTTATCTTGTCAGTTTGTTTGTTTGTCACAAGGAACTGTTTCTTTTTAAATAACCGATATTTTTTAACTCTATAAAAATTAACTTTTTGCTATAGTTTTGTCGTAGTGTTTTAACACTAAGTTAACCTAATGTTAAGACTCCGTTCCTCATTTTCCGTCAAATTCTGGAGGCATTGCGAGTTAAGAGGTGGAACCCACAACCAGTCGCATCTACAGTCACACACATGTGCGCTGCGCCACGACTGGCCTCAAGCTTTAACTCTATCTCTTCTTTTTTCATAAAAAGATTTTTCACGAACAGTCCACTTTAATATTTCACATTTGTTGTTCTCTTCTCGGTTTATGGTCCATTAAGTTCTATAAACCCACTTCAATTTCCTTATTGGTCACTAAGTGGATTCTGTATTTATTTAAAAAAAAAGTTTAAGGTTAACCAAAAACGTATTGTTTTCTTCGTTTTCCTTGATCGCCGCTCATCTCTCAATCGAACCACTGATCCGTTGCAACCTTGTTTTTTATCTCTTCCTTGTCACAAATACTTACCGTGACGAAGTAAAAAGTATTTGTTTATTATGGTTTTTTTCAACGGCAAAAGATTTGTGTTGAATCCGTGTTGAAGCTTCACGCTGTATCCCGTATATAGCAGGTTAGGCAGAGGGAACCTAATGTTAAGACACTCCTTTATCCTCTTTCCGAAGAATTTTCGGGGTATTGCATGTCGGAGATCAACTCAAAGAAATGAAAATATTAATAAATAATAATTCGTTTCCCCAAGTAAGAAATGAACCCGCAACCGTCGCGTCATAGCCACACGCTTGTGCCACTGCGCCTTGATGATGTCTGTTATTGATGTATTGAATAAAAAAATGAGATATCATTTAAATACATGCCTGTACGTTCTCAATTGTTTGATTAAATATTGCTATTATAAGTTTATTAATTTTATAGCTTTACTTAAATACCCAGTGACCACCTGTAAGTATGAACTTTTTGTAGTTTTTTTAGCTTTACACTGTAACCATACCAATGTAAGCAGAAGGACCCTGGGAACATAGTGTTAAGACATTCTGTTTCCATTAAGACACTTCCTTCCCACTTTTGGGCGAATTCTGGAGGTATTGCGTTTTGAGCGGCGGAACTCATTTCGTTCTCTTTTCTTCGAATGGGAATCGAACCCACACTGATCTGACTGACTACGCCACTGATCTCATTATCTCTCCTAATGTTCATGTAAAATATCTATTAAATTGATTAATTAATGATGAGTTTTATATATCTATCAATATATTTATTATCTACAAAGAGTTCTTTTTTTGAAATCCTTTTTTAAAAATTCTCAAATTGTATAATTAAAGACGTAGCATCAGCTATTTTTTCTTATGTCAAAATCAAAAAACATTACTAATTTATTTACATTAAAAATAAATAAAAATAAATCAGCTTCACGCTGTATACCGCACACAGCAGGGTAGGCAGGGGGAACCTAGTGTTAAGACACTCCGTTCCCCACTTTCTGCCGAATTCTGGAGGCATTGTGTGTTGACTGGCAGAACTCAACGCCGCGCAATTTTATTTACATTATATAATAGAAAAATATGCAAATAAACATTACTACGCTGTGAAGTAGGTATGTGCTACAGACACACATACACTCACTATCTACATAATAATTCAAATGATTTCAACGTGTTGCCACACGAGCTGCAGGACGAATAAAATTATTACAATATAAATCGAATATATCAACATTCGTATATATTGAAGGATGTTATGTTAAAAGTATCTAAGAAATTTAATTTTTTTTTCGTTCATGATTTGAGATAAATAAAAAAGAAATAAAACAAATCAGGTTCACGCTGTATCACGCATACAGTAGGGTAAGCAGAGGGAACTGGTGTTAAAACACTCCGTTCCCGACTTACCACCGAATTCTGGAGGCATTGCGTGTTGGGTGGTGGAACTCAACGCCGCGCTTTGCCTCGACACCAGAGCGGAGAAATGAAAATATAAATTTAAATAAATATTTCATCTCCTCGAGTGGGGATTGAACCCCTAACCATTCGATTTTATAGTCACACTTTGTGCCCCTGCGCCACGACTGGCCTCAAATGACTTTTTGGCTGACTGATTTATTTTTTATGATAAATATAATAAGAATTAGCTCAACGACCCATTTGAATTCACTTATCTTACAGATAAGTGAAGTCAATGGATATAATTTAAGAAATGATCTAAGTGGATTTCGACACATGAACTAAAACGCCCATCCAGGTTCGATAAATGAGACGCCCCGTTCCCATTAAGACACTTCCATTTCTAACTTGCCGCTAATTTCTGGAGCCATTGCGTGTTGAGTGGCGGAACTCAACGCTGCGCTTCGCCTCGTTACCAGAGCGGGGAAATGACAATATTAAAATTTTACAAATTTCATTTCCTCCAATTGAATTCCCAACCTGTCACGTTTACAGCCGCACATTTGGGGCCTTGCGCCATGACTGGTCTCCAATTAAAGTGATTGAATTATTTTTATTAATATTCATAAGCAATTACATTAAAATATAACAAAATTCTTTACAAAAATATAAATATTGATATCTAATAAAAATATCTTCGAAGTAAGTGTGTACAAGGCGTTGCTTGACAACACGTGATCTTGTCCTGGTCTCCTAAGTTAATAAGGCAATTGGGTCAAAGACATGCAGTTCGGGAAGGTTGTTAGAGACGATAAAAATAAACGCCACCGATGCATAGATAGAAAATGTATAAATACGTTTTAAATACAAAATCACTTATGCAAAAAATCAAAGAACAGTTTAAAAGTGAAATAAAATTTTTACATGACAATTTTTTTTATTTGTTTGTTTTTTTTTTCTAAATTTAATATTTAGAGTTTCAAACACAAAGTGACATGGAAGTGAAAGTGAGTGACCTGAATGTAAATTTGCTATACGCAGATGTTGCAGTGCTCATTGCATCACTATAATGCGAATTGTAGGGACTAATCACTACTCGGAAAGAAGGGTGTGGAAATAATAGTCTAAGCCTGAACAAGGGACAAAAAGTCTTACACGAGTAAGAAAAAAATTGAAAAAAATGCAATAAGTACGGAATACAAGATTAGCGTAAATGGTAAGATATTAGAACAAGTGAATGGAGTAATATATCTGGGAACTGCATTTAACATAATAAAATCAAGCAATATCTACACAAGCCCTTTTTTGTCTCAGATGCGGTTATGAATACCTAATACCACCCGTGCTCAGGACAGATATGCCCTGCATTCGGATGATACTGTGCCTCATCGAGAAAGAAACCCAATACTACCCAATAAAACCCAGCGGAAACCTCTCCATCCAAATTTGATGCGAGTTACCATGGCATTCAGGATGTCCGATGTCCTAGCGTTCCTTCAGCGGAATCAGCAGCCTCGGTGGTTTTGCCACTAGGTCATCTAGGGTAAGGGAGAAGATGCTCGTGCTGCCTTCTCCTACCCCCTGGCCTCCGATATCTTTACAAGCCTTACATTAACTATAGGAATTACAAACTTTATAAGGTAAATAGGTCAATGCAAAATTTAGGAAGGTTGTTTGAAATCGCCATGAGGTCACGGGAACTCGTAAATAACTTTTAAAGTTTTACTCTTAAAGACTATTTAAAATGTTAGTTGCAGCTTTTTGAATGCTTCTCTGCTTAGTATTGTCTTCTGGATAAAATCTTATTTTATATAATTTATTTTTTTTAAATAACGTGATAAACACCTAGAAGGTTCACCTAAAATAAAAATCTCATGTAGTATAATAGAAAAAACAGAATTATAATTACGAATACATTTACCGTAAAAGCATTCGTTAAAACATTTTTTTAGTCTTAAACAGCAAAAAAATTATAAGTATTAATTTTTTTACGTAACAGCATTAAACATTCAAGTGATGAAAAAAAACATACTACATTAGTAAATATTAACTTTATGGAGGCCAGTCGTGGCGCAGTAGCGTGACAGCGACTGGTCGTGGGTTCAATTTCTACTCGAGGAAATTGGTACTGAGTTCCGTTACTCAACACTCAATGTCAGAAGTTGGTGGAAATTGGGAATTGGAACAGTCTTAATGGGACCGGAGTCTTGACATAATAGGTTTTTTGGTTATTCAAAATTATTTAAAACCTAATAAATGGAATATTTCATAGTAGTTAAGTTTGAGCCTGTTATTGTTGGTAAAGTCTGTGTTTGACTTACATATATATATACCTATACATTTTCAGCCATATATTTATTAAAATTGGCTTCACGCGGGAAGCACCCGCACACAGCAGGGTAGGCAGAGGAAACCTAGTGTTAAGACACTCCGTTCCCCACATTCCGCCGAGTTGTGTAAGCATTGCGTGTTGAGTGGCTGAACTCTACTCCGCGCTGTGCCTCGACACCAGAGCGAAGAAATGAAAATATAAATGTCAATAAATATTTCATTTCCTCGAGTTCAGATCGAAGCCACAACCAGTAGATTTTACAGTCACACTTTGTGCCCCTGCGCCACGATTGGTCTCTTATTTATAATAAACTCTCTTATTAATCTGAAAAGTCATTGTTTATTTATTATATGTATATAATATATTAAGGTAAAATATATATTAAAGACAAGTAAAGCACGTGTCCTCACACGCTTGTGGTCTGTATTTACTGCGGTAAACCTAATTGTTTTGAAGTTTCTCATACTATAAGGCAACTATTAAAAAAATAAGCCCGTAATCAACTATGGTTTTTTATTATATAAGTTGTTTTGTTATTGTACATTTTCTTAATTTGTTTTTCTTAATTAAATTATTAATATTGGGCGTCTGAAATATGTATATTTTTCTCAAATCTCAAATATATTAATCGTGGCCGTCATGGCAGTATTTGGCTATAAAGACGACGGTTGTAGGTTTGATTTAGAATAATTTTTAATTTCCTGGTCAAACTACAAGGCACAGCGCGGTGTTGAGTTCTGCCAATCAACACGCATTGTCTCGATTATTGTGCGGTGTTGGGAACGAAGTGCCTTAATGCAAGGTGCCTTCTGCTCGTTCTGCTATTTGAAACAAAATGTACATAATTAAATTGTTTAGCAATTTCGTTAGTATATTTTCATACTTTTTAGAAAATATATAAAAATTTTCTTTTCGTGAAGAATATATATATAATTAGCAATATTGACCAAAATTCACGTATTTAAAAAGAGAGTGTCATGACACTACGTTCCATCTGCCTACCTGCCTGTGTTCGGCATACAGCGTGAAGTTAGAAACTTACATATAAATTATTTTTAGCTTCACTCTGTATTATAGCAGTATAGACCAAAGGAACCTGAGAACTTCCTCTCTGCACTTTCTGCCTAATTCTGTATTCTAAATGTGTTGTGTATTGAGTGGCGGAATCCAACCCTGCGTTTTGCTTCGTTACCGGAGCGATTAAAATATAATAGTAATATATTATAAGTATTTATTTAAATTAAAAATATATATAGCACAGTTCATTGCTCCGCAATATATCTATTTTACAATGAAATGTGAAGTAGTTTATGAATAAATAGAGAATTTATTTACACTGTATTATTAAAACAAATACGGTACACAACACTAAGAGATTCATATGACGTACGAACACTTGCTCGGTCACGTGTACGAAGAAAGATATTCTATATTTTAATGTTGGCAAGACTTTCCACAGATTAAATAAGTTTTTACTTATTTTTTGATTCGGGGAGCCCTTGAATAATGCCTCCAAAATTCGGCGGAAAGTGGGGTACGGAGTGTATTAACACTAGGTTCATTCTGTCTACCCTGCTGTGTGCGGGATACATCGTGAAGCTGAAAAAAAAAGACTACTAAGTACTAGGCTAGCCATATTCCATATACTGTATGCAGGTATCCCCCGCACGTAGGCTAACAACCATTTTTTTCATCGATTGGTGTAAAGTAAGCGAGGTGAGGTTTTTATGACATCAGTAAATAGAAATCTATCTAACTATTATAGCATAGGGTCACTACGGCACGCCTGAACGAAGAACTCGCGCACTCCGAATACGTGCCAAACGACCAATGAAAATGAGCCATTAGCAGAGGGAGTCTAGTGATAAGACACTCAGTTCTCTACTTTTCGTCTGTAACGGGAACAGGGAAATTAAAATAATTTGGATATAATCCATTATCGCCGAGTGGAGATCGAACTCAAAACCTCGCGCGACGACAACGATCGCGCCTACACGCTGTACCATTGCACCACGACGGCCTCAAGATCTCAAATAAGCCTTTGTAATAAAATGGAGTAACAAAAATTGTAAAACAGATTTGATTTATTGTTTTTAAGTATATTGCGTATTGAAGAAATAAGTTGAAAGTAAAATATTTAATAGGAAAGGAATTTTATGTAACTGAAAAATAATATGAAAAATCTTCAGCGCAGGGAACTTATTGTCAAGACACTTCGGTTCCACTTACTTACATCTTCCGCCCACTTTTACAGGTATTGCAAGTTGAATGGCGGAACTTAACGCCGCTTTTTGTATATTAAATTAATATATGAACAATATTTTTGATTATTTGCTAAATAACGTTATGTTATATCAATCGATTAATTTTAGTATAGAAAGAATATTTGGTGAAATATTTCTTCTTTTCAACGTATAAATCCAGCAATGTACATCATACGTAATAATGTCACGTGTAGTTGGTAATTTTATAATTCACCCTCGGAATTTACACGAGACCCGCGACCTCTTATACGTAGAAGCTAATGTACAGACACGCTCAGCGGTTGGTTTATCTAATTAGACCTTTTGTTTTTTTTTCAGAGTCACGCTGTATCCCGCGGTATATAGCAGGTTACGCAGAGGGACCCTAGTGCTAAGACACTTCGTTCTCCACTTTCCGTCGAACTTTCGATATTTCGTCTTGGTATCAAAGTGAAGAAATTAAAATATTCATTCCCCCGAGTGGAAATTAAACCCACATCCGTCGCGTTATAGTCCAACGCTTGTGCACCTGCGCGCACGATCTCACCCTCCGGCCCAGCTTCTATTTTGATACCATTAATTTAATCTTTTAAGTGATATTTTCTTTATATTTAAGTGTTCAATTTTCAATTAACGTATTTTAATGATACATGCTATTATTATATATAATAATTGCTAAGGACCTAACATATACATATATTTCTAACTTAACTCTGTATCCCGGATATGGCAGAAGACAGAGGGAACCTAGTGTTAAGACACTCCGTTAAAAGGTAAATTTAAAATATATTGCTTATCTACAAGGCTTCCTTTAGGTGACAATAAAAATAGCAAAACAAAAATAAATGCTTAAAATAAAGAAGTGACACATTTCGAAATTAGGCATGGGAAGAGAAACAGAGTCATAACTATAGGTATCTTCTGCCCTGACTGACGCATGACTGACTGAAGAAATGACAATATAAAATATTTAATTTCTTCGAGTGGGATTTGAACCCACATTCTGTCGCGTTTACAGTCATATCCTTGTGCCCCTGCGCAAAACCAATCGTGGGCCTCTGTGAAGTAAAAAAAAAAATTAAAAAAAAACACAAAAACAGTTATCGCTTTCGAGCTCCACAGTCCCGTTTTACTTAACAGGGCACTAGCATGGAGCGATTAGTAAAATTATGTCAATGCTGTATTCTTTGAGTTGTCATTCAGTTCGATCTGTTTCCATTTATCAAATAAACTGTAATCTTTCAGTGACATTCGGTGGATGAATTTTTAAGTGTTTATTTTATTTCTAGACCTTCATCTTTTTTTCTTGCTTGTTGTATGTAAAATAAAATAAAATAATTGAGGCCAGTCGTGGCGCATTGGCACAAAATGTGACTATAAAACCGACTAGTTGTGGGTTCGATCCCCACTCGAGGAGATGAAGTATTTACTTAAATTTATATTTCCATGTCTTCGCTCTGGTGTCGCGGCATAGCGCGGCGTTGAGTTTTAACTTTTGAAAATAGTGTAATATTTAATTGCTGTTTTATGTAAGATCATGCAACCAAGTTTCACTTGATGGTGGTAAAATATTTCATTGATATTTTTTCAGCTTCACGCTGTATCCCGCATGTTTATATATGGTGAATAATTCATTTCGCACTCAGAGAAACGAGTTTTTTTTATTTCTTCGCTTTGGAAATAAGGCGAACCGCGGCGATAACCTACGCCGCTTACCGCTATGTCTCGGAAACTGTGTAAAAAAAGGGAGTGTTTTAACACTAGGTTTCCTCTGCCTACTCTACTGTATGCGGGATACATTATGAGGCAAAAATAATAATATAATATTTTTAATATAAATCTTCTAATTAAATATATTTATTTCAAGGACTGCTACAAACTACATGTTTTTTTTCACACATTCTCAAAATTGAAGCTATTATTATAATTTATTTAAAGTTCTCACCGATATTTCTTTGTTCTAATGTTTTAGTTTTTGTGAAAAATTTTCTACGGATAAAATATAAATAAAAAAAAAATATGTTTTAATTATTGACATTTTAAATATATTTTACTTTTATATAAATAAATTCACACTATACAATGATGGAGTAGGGAGTTAAGTATTTACGACGAAATAATTTATTATAAGCATGTATCAAGCAAATGTGTGTGATAATAGAAGAAAAAGAGTGAGATCTCTTTTTCTTCTATTATTACGTTTAAGGGAGCCCCTTTAAAGTAGTATGATACTGAAGGCTGAGGAGAACTGAAGACATGAGGAGCTTACCTAAAACCCTTTCATCTGATACCTAACTTGAACTAGCGGCTTTAATACCAAATTTTGCCCCACTTTTAACGCTAATATTTTTTTGCATTTAACTACAAAAGTTTTTAGATTTTTTCCTAAACTAGTATTACTTTAAGATGCCAGCTGCAATATGTCATAATTCACGTTAACCGGAATCGGTACCCTATTAATTTTGATTCCCTTTATAGCGTCGAAATACACATTTTAAGCGATATAAACGATCATATCTTTTTTAATGTAAATATAGAAATACGTAATAATCTTGGGGCAGTAGATCTGCGTATATGGTTTGAATATCAACTTGGTATCTCCCAGCCTTCCGGAGATAAAGACAGACAGACGGACAAGAAACTTATTTTATAAGGGTTCCTTTTTTCCCTAAAATGTATGGAACCCTAAAAAAAAATAAGTGTCGTAATTGGCAATCAAAATGCGCTACTTTAAAATATATTTAAAAAAATCATAATGAATAATTTAGCTAATTTTATGTTTTTACAAAAACAAAAAGAGAAAACAATCTTGAACTTAACAATAATATTAGCAAAGGAATGTATTGAGTAAATAAGATTACTTTCTATAAAGGAAGGACCAAGTGGATAAATAGAAACAGTAAGTATATTGGAAAATAATATGTGTTTATTTGTGCTTAACCTCGGCTCAAGTACTGGGATTACCACTAGTGGTGACAATGGATGTTATCGATTATAATAAAAAAAATAGTTTCATGCTGTATCCTGCACACAGCAGGGTAGGCAGAGGGAACCTAATGTTAAGACACTCCATTCCCTATTTTCCACCGAATTCTGGAAGCATTTCTAGTTGAGTGGCGGAACTCAACGCCTCGAACCAGAGCGAAGAAATGAAAATATAAATTTAAATAAATAATATTTCATCTCTTCGAGGGGGAATCGAACCCACAACCAGTCAATTTTAAAGTCTTAGAAACCAAGTCCAATGCTTCGAATTCCATTAATATTTTTAATAATTCATACATAATATATTAATATGTAGCAGGGTAGGCAGATGGAACCTAGTATTAAGACACTACATCCCCATTTTCTCCCGAATTGTTCGAGCCATTGCGTGTTGAGTGGCGGAACACAACGCCGGTCTATTGTTTTAATAATTAATTTCCCAGACTGAGGATCGAACCCACAACCATTGCGTTACAGACACATCCTTGTGGCCCTACGCTACGACGACGGCCTCACAATAATTTTTAATAAAAAATATTTTATCGATACAAATAGTTCATTTCTAAATCGATTAAGTCGCTATTAGCGGACGATATCTCGACCCCGAGCTCGAGTGCTCCAGATGCTGTAGTTCCACCAGTATAGGCACCAAAAAGATATGTAAAATTTACTTATGATATTGCATTATAAGATATAATCTGTTGATTACTTTATTATTATTATTTTTTAATTTGTTTTGGTACGCCTATTTAGCTTAAAAACTATTATTAAAAAAAATAATCAATTAAAAAAAAAATTAATAGTCCAATAGTTTTAAATTTCGTCAAAAGAACAATTAAGTCACTAAAATATTTTCATAATCGACCGACATACATAGTTTTTTTTTCGAGGCCAGACGTGGCACAGGGGCCCAAGATGTGACTGTAAATGCTACTGGTTGTGGGTTCGATCCCCACTTGATGAAACGATACATTTATTTACATTTATATTTTCATTTCTTCGCTCTGGTGTCCAGGCAAAGCGCGACGTTAAGTCAACACGCAATGTCTCCAAAATTCGGCGGAAAATAGGGAACGGAGTATCTTAAATGAAGCGTGGAGCTGATTATTTTTTTTTGTTTTTTTTTTTTCAATATAGACCCTATTTTTTTCAATATAGGCCCTAGCCTACTCTACGACAAATCAATTAATATTTTACAAAATGCTATGGGAAAATTTAATCAATTAAAGAATAAACCTCGATTGTTATTTATTATTGCTTATACTTCTTTACACGCCACGCCTCAAAAAAATTGGTTTGGAGAACGGTACCTTTACTTGTTATTTGGGGGACAAAGAGTGACGTTAAAAAAAACCCGGTAAGGGCGTTTTATTGAGTAAATATAGAACTTTTTTGGGATATCATGAAGCGTTCCCGAGATAAAGGCTCAACAACAACAGATAGATAGACAGACAGAGAACAAAGTCATCTTTTAAGGGTTCCTTTTTCCATAAAAAAAGATACGGAACCCTAATATAAAGGGACTGTACTCTACAAAAAAAAGAGCATAATCAAATATTTAGCTCAGAATATCACTGTAAATACAAATCAAGAGCATCCACCGAACGCAGCACGCGGCCCCCGACACCTGGCATCGCTACAAGGACTTTCCTTATATAGCTCCTTAGAATATATCAGGAAATCGTAACAATATTTAAGAGATTCCAATAGCCCAACTATTCTTCTTAAGGCCGTCGTGGCGCACTCCGTTCCCAACTTTCTGCCGAATTCTGGAAACAATGTGTGTTGAGTGGCGGAGCTCAACGCCGCGCTTTGCCTCGGCACCACAGCTAAGAAATAAAAATATAATTGTAAATAAATTTTTCATTTCCTCCAGTGGGGATCGAACCCACAACCAGTTGGTTTTACAGTCACACTTTGTGCCCCTGCCCTACGACTGGCCTCACTCGGGTAAATGAATTATTATTTAATAATATTTGCATTTCTTCATTCTGGTACCAAGGCCAACACATAGCGTGAGTTCCGCCACTGAATATGTTATCCCTTGAAAATTCGGCTGAAAGTAGGGAACGATGTGTCTTAATACTAGGTTCCCTCTGCCTTACCTGTTATATCCAGGATACAGCGTGAAGCATCATAGTTTAAGAAAATTCTTCTTTTGTTTATGAGTTAAAATTAGTTTTTTTTTACAGTGTGGGTATTGCAGGTGAAATAAGGTTAAATAACATTTAGATTTGTTAACATATTATTTGAATTCTTTATTAATAGTTTTTCGCTTCACACTGTATCCCACACATACCAGGGTAGGCAGAAGGAACCTAATATTGGGTCACATCGTTCCCATTAAAAAAAACTAATTTTTATTTGCTTTATTTCATATTTTAACTACTTATATACAATTGACTTTTTATTAATACCGTTAAATATTTATTTCTAATATTCTCTATTGCTTTCGTTACTTTCAAATATAACTTTCTAATATTATACAATCAAATATTATTTAAGAGAGAAACAACAAACAATTTTATTGAAACAAAAAATTATGAAAATAACATTTTAGTAAGTAAGTAGTTAGAATTGCTTTACCTAAATCAAGTTTATTAGTTATATAATATAAGTCTTTTATATGATTTACTGCCACTTAAATTAACTTAAATCAACCTTTTTCGTTATTTTAAATCAGAAAAAAATGTATGAATACAAACGATTTTTCGCAGCTGTAGAGTGGAAAATTAAACCTTTTTCCTGTTTACTGTTTACAATGTATTATATACATTACTAATATTTTTTCAAAGCCCTCCCACAATAAAAAATAATTAAGTAAATATAAAAAATAAAACGATTCTATTGATTTTATTGTTAAAACACAAAAGTAAAAATTAATAGCTGTTTTTCTATTTAAGAAAATCAGCTTATATAAAAAAATCGAATTAAGCTATCTAACTTAACTAAACTAATAAAAATTAATTTAATTATACAACAACGTATAAAATCCAACCATTATATTCTCTATTGACTTTTATGAAAAAAAAAATATATATTATTCATAAAAGTTTTTAGCGTTTCATTTTTAAATTTACTACCAAAATATTTATATTATAAACTAATTCAGCTTTGATTTTAATAAGGCCAGTCGTGGCGCAGCGGCACAAAGTGTGACTGTAAAATCGACTGGTTGTGGGTTCGATTCCCACTCGAGGAGATGAAATATTTACTTAAATTTATATTTCCATTTCTTCGCTCTGGTGTCGAGGCAAAGTGTGGCGTTGAGTTCTGTCACTCAACACGCAATGTCTCCAGAATTCGGAAGAAAGTGGGGAATGGAGTGTGTTAACACTAGGTTCCCTGTACGCTGTATCCCGCCCACAGCAGGGTAGGCATACCCTGCTGTGTGCGGGATACAGCGTGAAGCTATTTATTATATTTATTTATTTAATTCAGCTTTATTATGGAATGATTCACTAAATTTACAGAGTAAACAATGTGAAACAAAATAAACAACGGGTTTCGGTATGTTTGTATGGTGCCAATGCAATAACAATGGCAGCGTATTTACTCTTTATGGAAAATTAGACGTAAAACAGACTAAAATTTAGAAATTTATGATATGATTAAGAATCAAGGTCATTTGATGATTAATATTATGCTTAAACATATATTATAACATAAAAATTAAATCAAATCAGCTTCACGCTGTATCCCGCACACAGCAGGGTAGGCGGAAGGAACGGCACGGGACACGGAAGACACTCCGTTCCCCACTTTCCGCCGAATTCTGGAGGCATTGCGTGTTGAGTGGCAGAATTCAACGCCGCCCTTTGCCCGTATGAGAGCAAATGAATGGAAATATTTATTTAAATAAATATTTCATTTCCTCGAGTGGGGATCGAACCCACAACCAGTCGGTTTACAGTCACACTTTGTGCCTCTGCGCCACGACTGGCCTCAACGTACCAACAATGTATACAACTTACGTAACATACTTACTCATTATGGAAATTAAGACGTAAAACAGACCAAAACTTAGGAATTTATAGAGTGATTAAGGATCAAGGTCATTTGATGACTAATATTATCTTTAGACATACATTCTTTGGCATTTACCTGAAGTTGTTTATTTGAATGAAAATTAATTACCTACTATTTATTTATTTATTCTCATAATTTTCCTCTGGTAACAATGGAAAGCTCGGTGTTGAGTTCCACCGCTCACTTCCGTGAAAAGTGGGGAACGGAGTGTCTTAAAATAAGGTTCCCTCTGCGTACCATGCTATCTGGGAGATACAGCGTGAAGCTGAAAAAAAAGTGAACAAACTGAAATAAAAAATATATATGTTTATCTCACATGACACAATTTATATGTCCGAATAATTTCCGACTGCATGTAGAGTAGGTTATATCGAATTTATTATCGTGATATATTATATCTATATATAATCTTCCTCGGTTAAAAATTTTACTAACAAAAAAAATTCTAGAAAAACAAAAACTTTTATACGAACATATTTGCCCAAAATTAAAGTCGAAGTCCTTCCAGAAAGTATATTTTAATTCAACACAAAAATACATTGACAATTCAAACAAGAAGTTCCTGAGATTAGCACCTTCAACCAAACAAACTATTCAGGTTGTGATATAAAAATGCATCAAAGTGGACGAGAACGTTCCGGTTTAAGCCAGTAACAACTTAAATATTTTGTCACTCATATTATTAAATCAGCTTCACGCTGTCACACAGCAGGTCAGGCAGAGTGACCTAGTGTTAAGACGCTTCGTTCTCCACTTTCCGTCGAATTTTGGAGGCATTGCGTTTTGAGTGGCGGAACTCATCGCCACGCTTTGCCTCAACACCAGAGCGAAGAAATGTAAATATAAATTTTAAATAAATAAATAACTCAAACTCACTCTCATATTATTAAAATTTAAAGTACTATTTTTGTTACTTTCAACTTTTTTTTTATGGAAAAGGACAAGGCGAACGAGCGTTCAGGTCACCTGATGGTAAGTGATTACCACCGCCCACGACCCCGTGCAACTCCAGAGGAGCTACAGGAGAGTTGCCTGCTTTCATAGTGGGTTGGGTTGGGTTGGGAATCAGTAGCTATTGTTCCATGGTTTCTATATTGATTTATGAATAATTAAAAGCCCGATTCTTTCTCTTAACATGCGCTATATTATAAAAAAACTGGTCAAGTGCGTGTCGGACTCGCCCACCGAAGCATCCGTACCCATTTTGTGATTTTTTATGAGCACGTATGCACTCATTTTGTATGAAATTTACCACAATTATAAGTTTGTAATGATTTGTAATATTTTTTTCTATGAAACATCATTTAATTTTTACTTTTTGGATATTTCCATTTATTTGTTTGCACGGAATTTCATACAAAATGCAACAAGAACGACGCATAAACGCTCGTAGATTTTTATTGCGTTAGAAACTTAATTTTTTCTGTGCTCCAAGGGACTATAGATCTAAAAAAATGATAATATTTTCAGACTGCTACATCTACGCTATCTAGAGATAGATGCTCTTGACAGACGGACAGGCGGACTAAACTGTAATCCTATAAGGGTTCGTTTCTTTCTTTTTGAGTATAGAGTCCTAAAAAGGAGCTATTCAGCATTTTGTGTATTCACCGTACGGGTGCTGCAGGGAGAGGAGCTTGAAAGAGCTTGAGAGGAGCCTGGAATTTGCGACCCAAGTAGGCTTTAAAATATAATAGTATAATAATTCGGTCGTGGCGCAGGGGTCACAAAGTGTGACTATAAATGCGACTGGTTGTGGGTTCTGTTTACTTAAATTTATATTTCCATTTCTTCGCTGTGGTTCGAGGCCAACCGCGGCGTTGAGTTCCGCCACACAACAACAAAAAATGCCTCCAGAATTTGGCAGAAAGTGGAAAACGGAGTGTTTATACTTAACACTAAGTTTTCTCTGCCTACTCTGCTGTATGCGGGATACAGCGTGAAGCTGATTTATTTGATTTGATTTTTTATAATTATAATATTTATGTAAATATTATAACAAGTATCTATGTTGAGGTCGGATCTGTAGTGTTGATGGTGAATAATAAAAGTCTACTCACGTTTAGCACTGAGTTTAATCAACACCACTTTAAATGTACATACAGTGATAGCACAAATGGTAAAATCACAATTAAACACGGTACAGTATATACAGGAAAGTCAACCACAAACATATATATAACAGAACACGGAAGATACAAATTTAGAATAAAATACTAGATAAAACAAAGGAACGTATAGAAAGCGCATCGAGTGGCAAGCAACGACTGTTATAAATAAAATATGCCGTCGACAAGTGGGTAGGCGTAAATGTTATAACGCCTTACCGGTTCGGTCGACGGCAGCGAGCGCTTTTATATAAATATACTAAATACGAATACTTATTACAAAATATATAAATCCTATTAAACGTATGTATGATTTTATGTATGTGTATAAATGATAAATAAATAAATTACA
>JAATLQ010007129.1:631-19873 GCA_013421005.1 Heliconius erato x Heliconius himera | reverse complement strand
CTGTTAGCATAAGTTACTTATAATGTAGTAATAGGTGTCACTGTAATTACAAGTACGTCATTTGATATTGTTTCCATTATCGATTGTATTAAGTGGCGGTAGTGTGCTGCGTCTTTTCCGGTGTATTTCCAATATAAGCACAAACGACACGGCACTCGTGTTCATTACGTTCTAAGATATTGTCAAGACAACTTGTCATTACAATTCATATTTCAATATTGTGACTACGAGAGTATCTGTGTATATAACAAGTGTAAATAAATTTATTGTAAAAGCTGGATTTTGTTTCTGATTTGTTGGTTCGCCTAACATTACTTTGAAGAATAAGTCGTTCTTTGTCTCTGTCTTGAATTAATTACGACTTAAACTTACTTAACTGTTATAATTTATGAAGATAACCTTCAACAACAATTCAATTTTGTTTACTTTATTGTTTGTACTATAAACAATAGCGTTTTAAATATTTCTATTTTTGTCAACAGTCATATAATAAAGACGTTTCGAATATCTTTCTTTAGTCCAGCCAATCTTACGCCGCACAGCGCCATCTATTGGGCTTACAGTTAAACTGTAACTATTCGGACAGTGAAAAAAAACACTTATTGTATAATTATATTAATTGAAAACGACGTTTTACTAAATATATACTATAAAATAATTAAAAATACAAATTTATTATAAATAATTATACATTTATTATAAGTATAGATATAAATTGCTACATAATTTTTGCAGGCAAGCTTTGAGTTCATTCAAATAACTATAACTTTTTTATTGACCCGATTTTGATGAAATAAACTTTAAATGTTATGCTGAATTAAAACAAAACAATTGGTGAAAGTTTTAAGTAAATCGGTTCAATATTTTCGGAGAATAGCGTAATCATAAATACCAACAAACAACAATTCAAAGAATATATTTTTGCTTTCTATTTTTCTTTTCAAGTGTCCCTCTATCCATTTCATACAATATTCTAAATGTACAGACAAAATGTTTTTACTGTTTTATTATACAGATAATATAATGCGTACTGTGTTCGAACGTTTTTTAGTGTCCAAAGTGACCCAATTTGAAATAATACGTGAAAATTACGAAAGCGTTATAGTGAGTATAAAATGTTCAACCAACAGCTGGCGCCATTTAGTAAAACTAAATTTTACACAAATGCACCCATATACTGAAATCAGGAGAATAGAATAGTAAAGTAACAACTAAAAAATATATAAAGTAAAAGAAAATAATTAATTAAATTGTTGTTTTATATTTATATACAGTAAAAAATTAGCATTCACCCAGGCAACGCAAGATTAAAAAAGATTAAAACAATAAAACCCGTAGTACCCTTGACTACACACTTTATAGAGTCCGTGACGTCTGACTCAAACATTAACATTTATCTTTCACCGTTGGAGCTGCCTTTGAGACCGGCACCGTCCGTCCTGGTCATTACCGTAGACATTCAGATCAATCTAACCTTCCCTTTCGCTTCACCCTTGACAGGAGGCCGAAGTCGAAAAGGTATTGGTGAAATTTTATGTATGTCATTGTTATTCTAAAAGTAGCGACTGCTGAGGTAATATATTTATTATAGTTAGTATTAGTACAAAATTTAAAACTATTAATAATATAATAACCAGGTTGATTCTGAGTAGAATTCCACCAGAATAAATACATAAATAGTGCTTATGTATTAGATTTTTCCTTATTTTTCTAAATTATTACATAGCGCGACATTATATTTTTTTAAGAATTATCACTAAGCCAAATAAAAAAACGACACTTATGTAAATATTTTAAGGAAAATCTTACTCATATTCTACAGAGATGCTGTGATCAGAGCGCCTGGTTGGTTTCCAGGAGGCGCGGGTTCGAGTCCCGCTACGTTCAAATTTTTATACGTTTTCTAAATAAGTATATTTACATAAATTTATTTCAAACGAACGAACGTAACGTATTACTTAATACTACTTGTATTTACCTAATACTTCTTTGAAGATCAAGTCGTTCTTTATCTCTGTGTTGAATTCATTACGACTTAAACTTAACTGTTATGATTTATGAAGGTAACCTTCACCAACAATTCAATTTTGTTTACTATATTGTTTGTACTATAAACAATAGTGCTTTAAAAAATTATATTTTGATCAACAGTCATATAATCAAGACGTTTCGAATGTAACTAGTCCAGAATCTTACGCCGCACAGCGCCATCTATTGGGCTTACAGTTAAACTGTAACTATTCAGACAGTTAAAAAATGCCGTTTTAAAATTTCACTTAATGTATAATTATATCAATCGAAAACGACATTTTACTAAATATATATTATAAAATAGTTAAAAATACAAATTTATTACTAACAATTATACATTTATTATAAGTATAAGTATAAGTATAGATATAGATTGCTACATAATTTTCGCAAGCAAGCTTTGAATTCATTCAAATGACGATAACTTTTTTTAATTATCCGATTTTGATGAAAAAAACATTAAATGTTATGCTGAATTAAAACAAAGCAATTGGTTAAAATTTATTTTTCTTTTTAAATATTTTTTTTTTATCAGCTTCCCGCTATATCCCGCACACAGCAGGGTAGGCAGAGGGAACCTTGTGTTAAGACACTCCGTTCCCCACTTTCTGCCGAATTTTGGAGGCATTGCGTGTTAAGTGGCAGAACTCAACGCTGCGCTTAACCTCGACACCAGAGCGAAGAAATGGAAATATAAATTTAAGTAAATAAGTAAATATTTCATCTCCTCGACTAGGGATCGAACCGACAACCATTGTTAGTCACACCTCGTGCCGCTGCGCCACGACTGGCCAAAAATCATAATCTAAATGTACAGACAAAATGTTTTTACTGTTTTATTATACAGATAATATAATGCGTACTGTGTTCGAACGTTTTTTAGTGTCCAAAGTGACCCAATTTGATAATACGTGAAAATTATGAAAACGTTATAGTGAGTATAAAATGTTCAACCAACAGCTGGCGCCATTTAGTTAAGATTTTACACGATTGCACCCATATACTGAAATCAGAAGAATAGAATAGTATTATACTTAAATCCTGAATAAATATAATATAAAAGAAAAAAAAATAAAGTAACAAGTAAAATATATAAAGTAAAATAAAAATAATAATTAAATTGTTGTTTTATACTTATACCAAGCTAACAAAATGAATAACGTAAAAGTTGCAACTTACAAAAAATAAAAAATTTGCATTCACCCAGGCAACGCAAAATAATAAAAGATAAAAACAACAAAACCCGTAGTACCCTTGACTGCACACTTTATAGAGTTCGTGACGTCTGACTCAAACATTAACATTTATCTTTCACCGTTGGAGCTGCCTTTGAGACCGGCACCGTCCATGCTGGTCATTACGGTAGACATTCAAATCTATCTAACCTTCCCTTACGCTTCACCCTTGACAGGATGCCGAAGTCGAAAAGGTATTGGTGAAATTTTATGTATGTCATTGTTATTCTAAAAGTAGCGACTGCTGAGATAATATATTTATTATAGTTAGTATTAGTACAAAATTTAAAACTATTAATAATATAATAACCAGGTTGATTCTGAGTAGAATTCCACCAGAATAAATACCTAAATATTGCTTATGAATTAGATTTTTCATTATTTTTCTAAATTATTACATAGCGCGACATTATATTTTTTTAAGAATTATCACTAAGCCAAATAAAAAAAAGACACTTATGTAAATATTTTAAGGAAAATCTTACTCATATTCGAAAACACGGTCTCTTACAACGAAAACAGAATTGAATTTAGAAAAGACAACGTTATTGAAAAGACAACGTTGTAAAAATCTCTCTATAGAGATGCTAACAACATAAATAAGTTGTAACAAACGTATAAAAATTTCGACTGTAGTGTAGCTTGATGAGGACGTATGGCTTAGTGGTCAGAGCGCCTGGTCGGTTTCCAGGAGGCGTGGGTTCGAGTCTCGCTACGTTCAAATTTTTATACGTTTTCTAAATAAGTATATTTACTTTACTATAAACAATAGTGCTTTAAAAAATTATATTTTGATCAACAGTCATATAATCAAGACGTTTCGAATGTAACTAGTCCAGAATCTTACGCCGCACAGCGCCATCTATTGGGCTTACAGTTAAACTGTAACTATTCAGACAGTTAAAAAATGCCGTTTTTAAATTTCACTTATTGTATAATTATATTAATCGAAAATGACGTTTTACTAAATATATACTATAAAATAGTTAAAAATACAAATTTATTACTAACAATTATACATTTATTATAAATATAGATATAGATTGCTATATAATATTCACAGGCAAGCTTTGAGTTCATTCAAATGACGATAACTTTTTTAATGATCCGATTTTGATGAAAAAATCTTTAAATGTTATGCTGAATTAAAACAAAGAATTGGTGAAAATTTATTTTTCTTTTTAAATAATATATTTTTTTTGATCAGCTTCACGCTGTATCCCGCACGCAGCAGGGTAGGCAGAGGGAACCTAGTGTTAAGACACTCCGTTACCCACTTTCTGCCGAATTCTGGAGGCATTGCGTGTTAAGTGGCAAAACTCAACACCGCGCTTAACCTCGACACCAGAGCGAAGAAATGGAAATATAAATTTAAGTAAATATTTCATCTCCTAGACTAGGGATCGAACCCACAACCAGTGTTAGTCACACCTCGTGCCGCTGCGCCACAACCGGCCAAAAATCAAAATCTAAATGTACAGACAAAATGTTTTTACTGATTTATTATACAGATAATATAATGCGTACTGTGTTCGAACGTTTTTTAGTGTCCAAAGTGACCCAATTTGAAATAATACGTTAAAATTATGAAAGCGTTATAGTGAGTATAAAATGTTCAACCAACAGCTGGCGCCATTTAGTTAAACAAGATTTTACACGATTGCACCCATATACTGAAATCAAAAGACTAGAATAGTATTATACTAGAATCCTGAATAAACATAATATAAAAGAAAAAAATATATAAAGTAACAACTAAAAAATATATAAAGTAAAAAAAATAATTAATTAAATTGTTGTTTTATATTTATACCAAGCAAACAAAATGAATAACGTAAGAGTAAAAAATTAGCATTCACCCAGGCAACGCAAAATTAAAAAAGATAAAAACAATAAAACTTGTAGTACCTTTGACTAGACACTTTATAGAGTTCGTGACGTCTGACTCAAACATTAACATTTATCTTTCAACGTTGGAGCTGCCTTTGAGACCCGCACCGTCCGTCCTGGTCATTACCGTAGACATTCAAATCGATCTAACCTTCCTTTTCGCTTCACCCTTGACAGGAGGCCGAAGTCGAAAAGATATTTGTGAAACTTTATGTATGTCATTGCTATTCTAAAAATAGAGACTGCTGAGGTAATATATTTATTATAATAAGTATTAGTACCAAATTTAAAACAATAATATAATAACCAGGTTGATTCTGAGTAGAATTCCACCAGAATAAATACCTAAATATTGCTTATGAATTAGATACTTCATTATATTTCTATATTATTACATAGTGCCACAATATTTTATTAAGAATTATCACTAGGCCAAAAAAAGAAAAAACACTTAAATAAATATTTTAAGAAAAATCTTGCCTACACACTAACGTACATTCGGAAACAATTAGTCCTCTTACAACGAAATATAATTGAATTTCGCATTACAGAAACACAACGTCAACAAATATTTTAATGTTTACCATAGTTGAGTACATTCTACAAAAGAATATATATTATTTAAATTGAAATGTCCATTCAATACACCAGCACTGTAATATCCAGATGATGCGGATTGCAGATATCGCCATCCCCACAGTGTTTCAACCCTCGATCATGCAGTGCAATGAGTAAACAGCCCTAGCAATCTGGCAAATAGGTTTTAGTAAATGGAATAAAAATGCTCGTGCTCTTAACTTGATAGATGATCAAACATATATTATTTAAAAGTCGTTTGGTAGATACTATATATAAATTCATAAAAATCCATGATAACTATTAAAATCAGCTTCACTCTATGTACAGCAAATGCAAAGGGAGCCTAGTGTAAAGACTCTCCGCGTTCCACTTTTCACCGAATCCTGGGGCAGTGCGTCATTAGTGAGGGAACTCAACGCCACGCTTTGCCTTTACACCTGAGCGAAGAAATGGAAGTATAAACTTAAATAAATATTTCATTTTCTCTAATGGGGATCGAACCCACAACCAGTTGCGCTTACACTCACATTTTGTGCCCCTGCGCCACGATTGGCCTCAAACGCTTTTAAAATACATAAAAAGCCTAAAATAACGCCAATTTAACTCAATCCTTCACGTTTATTACATATATACAGGCAGCGTCTCCAGCAACGAGTAAAAGCGAATGCGACACCAAAATACTTAACCATTTAAGCAACGGAATAAGTCAACTAAAATCAGAACCTTGCCTTTTATTACAGGTAACTAAAGACCTCTTATTTTAGTAGACGATGCCCTCTCTCTCTCTGAGAGTCAAGTCACCGACGGCCCTAATTGGATTAGTTAGTAAAACTTCACATCAAAACTGCTGAGTCCTCTTGGAAATTATGTTATCTTTTTTTCTTTAATAATCGTTGAGGGCTCTCTAAGTTTACTGCCCGTAGATTGAATAAACGTATATGAATATTCGATTTTATTAATCATGATTTTATGAGGCCAGTCGTGGCGCAGAGGCACGAAGTGTGACTGTAAAACCGACTGGTTGTGGGTTCGATCCCTACTCGAGGAGATGAAATATTTACTTAAATTTATATTTCCATTTCTTCGTTCTTCGGCAGAGAGTGGGGGACGGAGTATCTTAACACAAGATTCCCTCTGCCTACCCTATCGTGTGCGGGATACAGCGTGAAGCTGATATTTATATATTTATTTTCTTTAGCTTCATGCTGCATGTAGCAGAGTAGGCATTCTCTCTGCCTGCCTGGTGTTAAGGCCCCAATTTCTACTGAATTCTGGAAGCATTGCACTTATTCATCGATATGAGACAATTTTCAGACATTGTAGATTTTTATAAATTTGCGCTTAAATTATTATTTATTTGTCTATTTTTATAACATGTATTTAGAAATGGCTTTATTCTACTAAAGTTTACAAACTCTATCTAGTTTTGTTATCAACTAGTCGTGTGTGATTTGACTAACGACAAAGACTTTATTTTAGTTTCAAATATCGACAACAATCTTTATGTGCTGTCAAATATTTTTTGGGCCACTATAGCGAATATTATTTTATAGGATAATTAGATGTAGAATACACATTTTTTTTACGTAACTCTGTATCTCCCACACAGTAATGTAGGCAGAGGGTATATAGTGTTAAGACACTCTGTTTATCATTTTCTGCCGGATTCTGGAGGCATTGCGTAATGATTGATGGAACTCAACGCCACGCTTTGCCTCGTCACCAGAGCGAATAAATGAAAATCATTTCCTCGGGTAGAAATCGAAAGCACAACCGGTCGCGTTTACAGTCACATTTTGTACCCCTGCGCCACAGGCCTCAAACAATATTTTATTTAATATACATATTAACTGAAAAAATAAACTATTACTAGAAAAAAATATATACCTACTTATAATTTTTACTGCCAATAATAAACCAAATAGAGGAAACTCTACTCCCGTTGAGCCAGACCATAAAGAACTGCGCACCTGTCAGTTCACAGAGCGTTATTTATGACTTAGTAATTACACGGCAACAATGATGCTGTCATATGATTAGGAATTTGGGTAAAATTTGTAGAAATAGAAATTTTACTCTTTATCTCGGCAGCCATGATTGTTTTTATATTGACAAAATATGTATAATATATTTTAAATGGAAATTGTATTGTTTATTTTATAAATTAGAATAATTAAAAGTAGGTACAAATATAAGCACTAACTATATATTCTCTCCTGATTTTGCGGATTAGGTTGAGAGAACGTTGTATTTAGATACATGTACTCCATTCTCAACATTCTCACTTTGTAATAGGTGAGCAATAAATACACAAATACTGGAGGAATGTACCTAATGCAGATTTTTTAACATCACGCTGTATTCCACGCATGAGAGGAAAATTTGGAACGTAGCGTTGAGGCACTCCGTTGCCAATAAGACACTTTCGTTCCTCACTTTTCCCCGAATTCTGATATTTCATTTTCTCGAGTAGGAATCGAACCCAAAACCTGTCGTTTTTATCACACGCTTGTTGCTTGTGCCGCGACTAGCCAGAAATTTCTTAAACACTTTATTTAATTAAAATAAAGTCAAATAGTCATCTTTAGTACAAAGGAATCTATAAATACATGTTGAACACAAACATAGCATAACTAAATAGAACGTTAAACTTATTAGAGCGAGCAATCTACGCAAAGTTGGTGAAGTTAGACAAAAGACATCACCAAGTTCTGTCAATTGAGATAAAGGGATGTAAAATTACGGAGACGGTAATGTCGGTAGTAAAGCAAGTTGCTCTTACAGACTATGGGCGCTGACGAATAATAATCCTGATAGTGGTATAGCGCAGACGATAGATATTTTTTCCGTGGAAAATGGAGAATGGAGTGTTTCAACACTAGGTTACCATTGTCTACCCTGCTGTGTACGGAATACAGGTGACGCTAAAAAACATAAATAAAAAAATTATATTTTGGACTGTCCGAACTATTCATCATAACATAGTATTTGCCCACTATCACCATTTTCGGTGTTACCGATACCGTTTTCGGTGTTAAAATGGTGATAGTGGGAATATTCGTGATATAATTATTATTGTCATGGTAAAAAGCCGTCGCAGCGCTGTAGTACAGTGTCTGACTGTAATACGGTTGTAGTCCCACCATTCAGTTCTGTTTTTTTTATTTTTGTGAGATAGGGAACGACGACCAGTGTCGCTACCCAACGTCTCTACAATCGTAATAAGTGAAAATATGGCAAAAATTATTTACTTTTCTCTATCTCAAAATAACATTAAAGTAATAAATAAATTTGTTTAATGTTATTTTAAGTCACATAAAATTTCAAGCTATGTAAAGTACAAAGTTAATCCCTTCATATAAACAATTATGTAAATAACTTGTTGTTTTTCATTCGCACTGTCTCACGTTTACACAAACCCTAACGACAGATCGAGATATTTACTGTTTCGCGTTCCAACGTGTACCATCCCTTTATATACAATTCAAGCGATGTAATGCCTAATGAACTGTATAACAATAATAACAAAGTTTCTCGTATTTATTACGTTAACTCTTTAGTATCGATTCACAATTGTTTGACATTTGTTTTATTTTACTTATTCCTTATCTTTATTAGGTATTTTAGATTTAATCAGATTATTTTATTTAAAATATTTAATTTTATATTCTCAAGAAGACGCAAATATGTTAATATTTTAATAAATTTATCATGTAAAAAAGAAACGTAGATTAACGAATAATAAACCACTCAGTTTTCCACAGCTTGTCTAATTAAGAAGGTACAATGTCATGGCGTGTTATTAAGTTAAAAAAATGGGGAATATAAGATCATAGAATTACTTACTAGATTTCTAGTGTTTTATATTGCAAATTACTACGATTTTAGTTATTTTTTTCAGCTTTACGCCCTATATCTCATATTGTCACGACTCTATTCAACAATTTTGGTATGCTGACTAGTGCGCATTGACTTGAATTGAGATTATTCTCACAACCGTTTTAGTCTTTCTAACACTCAAATATAATAAAATTACACACGAGCATATGACTATTAATACAACTGGTTGTGGGTTCGATTCCCACTCAAGAAAATGATATATTTAATATTTTCTTTTCCTCCTTCTGGCGCTGAGGCAAATGATGGAGTTGGGTTCCACTAGTCAATACTATATACCTTCAGAATTTAGCAGAAAGTGGGGATTGGAATTGTTTTAATATTTTGCCAGGTTCCCTCTCCCTACATTACTAATATAGGTATATATATAAAAGGACATGTACCTGACTGACTGAGGTAAGACGCACGCACAACCGTAACCGCTGTGCGTAGAAAGGTGAAATTTGGACAGATGTCTATTTTCATAATTTGGACATCCATCAAAAAATTAACCCTAAAGGGATGAAATAGGGGTGGAAAGTTTGTATGATTTTTTTTTTTAAATCGGCGCCGATTTTTATAAAATTTGAAATTCAGATTCTTAAAAATATTTCACACACGTCTTTCATGGATTTTTTGAATTCACCCCTTAAGGGTTCAAATAAGGGGTTGAAAGTTTATATGAAAATATCTTTGAATCGCCACCGATTTTTTAAAAAAAATAAATTCAGACTGTTAAAAATATTTTATTGAACACGTATTTCGTGGTTTTTTTTAGAATTCACCCCTAAGGGTGTAAATAAGCGGGCGAAGCTGCGCGCGCCCTCTAGTATAATATAGAATTTCTATACGATACCAACGTTAGCTGCTTAACAAAAGTGTAATTTATTGTTAGTAGGTACTACCGATAAGGGCGGATAATGATATTGTCTGATCAGGGAACAATTCGACTCATAAATAATATGAACAAAAGGCAATAAAATTAGATAGCGTTGAACGGCGAGCGATCGGGAGCCGGAACATTATGACCCAATCCCAAATTGACTTCGTTAAAATTAATGAGATAAACATTTTCTGAACCAAAAATGTTTTATCATTTCTTTCTTCAGAATTAACCTCGCTATTTATTTATATAATGAATGAATATAGATAAATTGAGACTGTGGCGGAGTGGGAAGGTCAGGCTGCAAGCGCGGTGGTTCTATATTCGATTCGCACTTAGTAGTATAATTATGTTTAAATTATTTACATTTCCCAGCTATAGAAAGTAGAGCGTAGAATTCAGTGAAAAACGGGGAACGGAATGTCTTGATCCGAGATTCTCTTTGCCTACCCAAAAAGCTCCAAAAATATATAGAGATACAGTTAAGTTCGGAATAATATATCCTCCAGAGTCTAGATTCCCTAGATGTGCCGACTCCACAGAATTTAGAAGATATGCGATTTTTTTATTAGCTCCACGCTGTATCCGCACACTGTAAGGTAGGCAGAGGAAACCAAGTGTTAAGACACTTCGTTATCCATTTTCCGCCGAATTTTGGAGGCATTTCATGTAGAGTGGCGTAACTCAACGCCACGTTTAACTTTAACACGAGAGCGAAGAAGTTGGAAAAAATAAATTTAAATAAGCAGTCGTGTCTACAGACACACACTCGCAGCGCTGCGCCACGACTGGCATCTTCGTTGAAAATTGAAAATACGTGATGATAAAAAATTTTTACAAGTTAAATTGTTATACATTAAGATGTCATCTAAATTGTAATTTATTTGCTCTAAGTACCAGTTGGTCCAAATATTTTGCAAGATGCATTATGAAGACATTAGCGCTCCGAGAAGAGGTCTGGTTGTACGGTGTAGTAAAAAGCATTACTTAAACTATTATAGTCGCGAAGGCGTCCATTAAACTACAATATAGCATTTTATAACTGCAAGATTTTAAATGTTAAGTATTTAACCTTAATAATTTCAAAGGTAGCATTTTTGTTTAATGTATTGAACTAAAAAATACAATACAGGTAATTTTTTATTTTAATAAAAAGAAGAGAATTATTAGCAGATTGTATTTCACTGTCATGAACACAAATATGGATATTTTTTTTCAGCTTCACACATATATCAGGGTAGGCAGAGGGAACCTGGGAATCTAAATATGAAATAAAGTATTTTATACTTAACATGTAATACATAGATTTTTAGAAACTTATTATTACTATTCTATGAAAAGTAGGGCAAAGTAGAATGCAATTATATAAATGAAATTATATATAAAAAATCCATTATATATTTTTTGTACATATTTATCGAAAACATATAAAAAACTAAATATCAACCTAACATCTATATACATTCTTTTACTTAGACGGAAGAATAAACATCATAAAGTATAAAATGAAAATGATTGTATTTTAACGCGAAGTGCCCAGTGCTCTATTTCATAACGTTAGGACTTTACAGCGTACAGAAGAATAAATAACAGCTGACACGCAGCTACTCTGTATCTTAACAAAGAGGAAAAATACAACGAAAAAGTTACCAACTGAAAAGCCCTCATCTCCATTAAACATCAAGTGAAATCAACTCTATACTTTAGTTTTTCTTATAAATTGGAAAAGAAAATAAGAAAATTATTATGAAATATCTAGTTAAGTTTTGTTTACATGTATGATATTAATTTTTATAAGCACTTTTTTTTATAGATAAGTAAGGGTAAATTTACTGTTATAACATTACGTTCATCACTTTCCGCCCAATTTTTGGCCAGTTGAGTGGCGGAATCCAATGCCCAGCTTAGTCTTGTTACTATAGGAAATAACCATTCCCCCCGATTAGGAATCAAACTCACAATCGCCGCGTTCACAATCAAAAGCTGTATTGTTGCGCTATGGCAACTTGTACTCGGAGTTTGTACTGGATTTATATTATTGAACGATATATTTGATTTGGTGATAAAAATTGTCAAGTTAAATCTTCGAGCTAGAATAACATGCAAAGACATTCATTTATTTCACATTTCATTTTTATTATTAAAATTGTTATAGACTAAATTAATACCAAATATTAAGCGTACAAAAAAAATTATAGAATTAAATTATCTTCACGCTGCATCCCGCATGCAGCAGGATAAGCAGAGGGAACCTAGTGTTAAGACACTGCGCTCCGCACTTTCCGCCGAATTTTACGAGGCATTGCGGGTTGAATGGCGGAACACAAAAGCTGGGCTTTTGCCTTAGTACCAGAACGAAGAAATGAATCATTCCCTCGAGGGGGGATCGAACCCACAACCGACGCGATACAGTTACACACGTGTACCTCTGGCTGGACCACAACGGGCCATCTTTTGAGGTGTGAAGGGCTCCAAAGTATATCGAAATTATTAGTGTAATATGTCTCACTCCCGCATATTTCGATATTATATGCCGTATTTCGTCGTTGCAATTTTCTTTTTTTACACAATTAATTGTTATTTCATAAAAGAAAAACATTCGATAAAATTTGTAAATTTATATTACTTATCTATATTTTAAATGGCCTTTACAATCACTCTCGCTCCAAAATTAAAAAATACATCGTTAAATTTTATAATTTCAAATTGAACCTATTATTTTTAAGCATTATGACGGAGCGGTACCAATTAAACAGTACATTTGATACTCGTTATACAGAAATTGGGGGACTTCCCCTGATAAAAAGTAAAAATTAAAAAAAATAATACTGTGCTTGACTTATTTTATCATTTTGTCAAAATGTTTCTCTTTTGCAAAATCCGCACTTTTATATTTCGCCCTTGGCTATTCGAAAAAGTGATTATTTATTTTGGGCAATAACGAAGAGAAACAGGGTGTTTGGTTGCCAGGGATTTCGGTTTCGGTTACCTTCCTTGATATTGTGGCTTAATCGTGACGTTGCGTACTTTTTTTTTAATTACTTTTATAACAAACATTATTAATTTATTTATTTTTGTTATTAATAATTTTAGCCACATAGCTGAAACATTACCTAAATCAACATTATTTCATTAATCCATTTTCACTCAACAAAGCAAGTTCATTCACAAGAGAATATTTCTCTAACAAACTCCACACTCCACGTACTGTGGAAAGCTTATCGGGCGATACTTATCAAATCAGACGGCTGAATATCCGAAATAACGTTATAGTTATACCAAAAATGATTACATCTAATTCAACACCAATGATAGCTAGTAGATGGCTGAACTCGATGAAAGGATCTAATTAATTTGCGTTTTCTGACCTTAGAAACAAAAGACCTAAGGCTCTAAATATATTGCTACACAAAAATATGCTTACGTAGTGAGTATTAAGTACTATTTTCCAATGGTTTGTTTTTTGAATATAGTAGAAAATTTACGCCAGCTGAGTCAGAAAGGGGTGCAGGAGCCGAAATGAATTATTCAGGGTCGTTGAATGCAGCTTACCTTTCGAGAGATGAGCCTGCATGAGGATATGTAATTATGACTTCAATTTAATCGCTTTACGTTTTTAGCCAAGAACCAAAAGTCCAGAGCAAAAAGCAAATAAATTAAAATTCATATTACTGAAGGCCCTCCTTTTATCCTGATTTTTTTAACCTGTTTATACTGTTAACAGAAAGAAGAATTAAAAAGGAAATAATTTTTAAAAATATCAAAATTTAGCTTTGCTTTGAAATAAAGAGCTAAGAAGCAACTTTATAATTCTACCACTAATTGATGGATGTTAGACACGAACAAGTACAATTACATATTAAGTATCGATTAGACAAGTAATGTCAAAAGTTATTTAAAATATATAAATATTTTATTTTCTTAAGGAACTTTTATCATCTCAACACTATAGTATGTTTAAAGAAGGTTGTACATTTTTTTTAATGTTTTATGTTAAGACACTATAAAGACATAGAAAAACAATTAACCCTTACCGATCTAGTATTCCAGCAACGCGACCGACCAATCGTGACAAACGGGGGACGGGATTTAACAAAAAATATTTTTGTATGTTACACTTCTTTCTAATTCACATTCAGCTTCACACTGTATTCACACAGCAGGATAGGCAGAAGGAACCTAGTGTTAAGACAGTCTGTTTCCCTTTTTCTACTTAATTCTGGACGCACTGCATGTCAAGTGGCAGAACTCAACGCCGCGCTGTGCCTCTACACCAGAGCGAACAATTGAAAAAATACATTTATAATAAAACAATAATATATAAATAATAATATTACTGTTTTATACATAGCAACTGCTAGTAGCTATTCACGGAAGTATATGGGTTTCCATTTAGTTTACATGACCACCACTTAAAATGAACCATGATTTAAACAAAACCACAAAGTACGGAGAGCTCTAACAGTGTAGCTTTAGATCGACTATATCAAATATTCAACGGATAAAGTGGACCATGTCAGCGACCAGTCTTTTATTAGACATATACTGCCGTATACTCCTTTTTTTTCCAGTTTTATTTACCATTATTTATTAACTTTTTAGATATATAAAATATTGTATTAAATTAATATAAATCTTTTGAATAACGAATTAATCATAACTATAAAAAAAACACAGCAGGGTAGGCAAAGGAAACCTAGTGTTAGGGCGATCTGTTCTCCACTTTCCGTCGAGTCCTTGAGGCATTGCGTGTTGAGTGGCGGAACTCAACGCCGCGCTTTGCATCGGCACCAGATCAAAGAAATGAAAATATAAATGTAAATAATATGTCATTTCGTTGAGTGGTGGAGTCCATTACTTTACTATTTTCAATTTAAAAGGGGCTGACAGACAATAATCTCAGCAGTATGAAAGTATGTAGTGTATATTACCTAAACTCATAAACCTGCTTCTTACTTAATTTATTAAATCATCTACGTTGGAATAAAAACCAATCAAGTGAGAATCAAACCTACAATCGAGTTTAGAATCACACGTTGTGCTCCTGCACCGCAGCCTCATATCTAATTCTTATTTTATAAAAGTATTAAACCAAACACCTATATTTAATCCTCGCGATAACAATAAACACAAACTTCGTAATATCATTTCGCTACGCGCCTTAAAGCAAACTTGGGATATAAATAAATTGAAATGGACGGAATTGATACAACTTTCGGAAGTTGTAAGCTCATATAACGCAACATGTTTATTTCCTAATTCAAAATCATTAAATACTTTATCCAATATTTCTGATAAATCTTAGATAGAATTTAGAGTTTATTTTTAAAAAAAGTATAATAATTTTATTAATAACTTACTTGTAATTTGTTTATACAATAGTTGCCTCTCGTAATTCCACGAGCGTGGACTGAATAGTAACTTAAGTTTTGCAAAAGTACTTCCAAAAAAAAAATTCTCGTGTCATTCTCAATTTATGTAATCATTTATTTTAAAAATGAAATGTATTTTAAAGCTTTGTATTTATATTTATCAAGGATTAGCTGGGCTGCCAGGTCCACATCAGACCTTCATTTTTTAAGCCAACAGCTTTATATTAATATATCTTATATATTAAACAGGCTGTCAGGATTTCACATTAGTTCGACGTTCAAAATAAATTACAGCCTGTATGGTGCCTAAAATTAGTACGGCGAGAAAAAAGTCCCATCAAAACCCATCCAGTATTTTTTTAAACTATATTTTAGCTTCTATAAAGACATTTCATACAACAATAAAACCAGATAGACAAAATCATACAAAACTATTAGAAATAAGTTGTATAAGACGCGATAAGTGGACGCTGAGCAAATAGACATAGTGTGAAATCAAAGCGCATTGCAGTCGTCGCCGTGCCGTGACGTCTGTATCTCTCTCTCTCTACAATTGGCCCGACGACTCATTGTTATATAAAACAATGGAAACCTAAAAACCTTTTTGTCTACATTTCTTATCCGACGGCGATCCCAGTAATTTGTAACAAAAGATGAAGATTTCTTTAATTTTTAAAAATCTAGGACGAACGTTTAAAAAAATTAAGAATTCTCGTAGAGTCTACCCGTCGCTTGGACTTTGCTTAATTAGGTAACCTTTTCATTTTGGAAACGCTCATTTATTTCTTTTTTATGTTAAATTTTACATAATAAGAAATAAATTTATTCATTTTATTTTTTTAACAAAACCCTTGTTTGAGCAGGGTGGCCGTGACGCAAATTCGACATGTTATTATCCGCGATGGTTGAGATCAAATTCTACTCGAGATAATTATTTTGTATTGTTAATATAGGCATTCTATAGTCTAAATCTTCGTCGCGTATTTATAATAAAATATTTATAATAAAAAATTGTGTTTTATCTATTGCTTAAGATGCAGTCAGTAGCAGTAAAGATTCAGTCCAAGCTTTTTAATAAAAAATATAGATTTTCATTATAACAATAATATTCCAAAATATCCAATATAACACATTAAATTTTGACCCTCTTGTGACACAAGGCAAGATTAATTAACAGATAATTTGTCAAAATAGATTTTAAGAATAGATATAGTGATGATATAATGAAATATTAGTAATAACAACTTACTATGGAAAATACAGAATAAACAATATCATAAGTAAATATACAAAATGTATTTAACATCAGATTGGAAAAATATTTTAAAAATTAAAACAGATAAAAAAAATTACTGATTCGCTTTGTATATGAAAATGTACATCAATTGTATTACTTTTCCAGATTTTTTTATAGTTGGCTTAACTATATCACTTTGAAAACCTGTTGTTGATGTTTTAAAATAAAATTTGTTTGTGTAAAAAGTACTTTTTAATACATAAGTATATACTTTTACGTCCAGATATTTTATGTAATATTCCACTTTTCAAACTGACTAACTAATATATTTAACTACTTACCTACACGATAATAGATGTTCGATATAGTCGTCGCAGGGGCATAAACGTGGGACTGAAACCGCAACTGGTTGTAGGTTCGATTCCCACACGAAGAAATGAAATATTTAAATGTTTTCTGGCTTCGAGACAAGGCGCAGCGTAGAGTTCCGCCACTACTACACTACACGCAATGTCCCTACAATGAGTGAGTGAAACTAATATTGTAAACATGTTTGTGACTTTACAAAACAATTTTCATTTGTAACCGAAGGCCCAAGAAACTAGGTTTCAACTAAATTATTATGTGAATATTAAAGGCAACGTTTTAATTAAGCGCTTTTATCGGGCTCGGCTTAAAGGGTTGGTGATTAAAACCAACAAGGATTAACGACCTTTGTCTCTACAATTATGATTTATTAAGTCACCCGTAACAGTGAGAGAATGATCCTATATTTAGAAAAGGTAAATAAGAACCAAAAACAACACTTACTATAGAAAAATTAAACTAAAACATATAGCAGGATAGACAGATATAGTGCTAAGACACTCCGCACCCTACTTTCCGCCGAATTCTGGAGGCGTTACGTGTTGAATGGCGCAACTGAACGCCGCGCTTTACCTCGAAACCAGAGCAAAAAAATGGGAATATTCATTTAAATATTTAAGTTCTTCGAGTGGGGATTGAACCCACAACCAGTCGTTTACAGTCGCACTTGCCCCTGTGCCACAACTGGCCTCAATTACTTATTACACAATTGAATGGATTTTAATTATAACTTTAAGGATCGATAGTAGCCCGCAACGTATACCCATACAGTGGAGCCCCCGTACATTCATTTATCATTTTTAGTAGGTACGCTCAATTATCACAAAGTTTACTCTATAATTTTGTTCTTAATCTAATATTACCATTAACTGCACGAAACTGTACGCCTGTGCAGGTTTCTGAGTTAAAATTGTGGAATGGACGTAATTGGTTATTTCAATTTTGTTATTTAGTTAGTAATGTACTTTTAATGGTCATTACAGAAAGTATGATTCCAGAAACGTATTAAAACTGTAATTACTTAAAAAAAACTATCTATAATATTACATAGCTAATTTGATGAATTATTGAGTCAACTGAACAAAGACTTGTTACTAATTTTGATTTTGTTGTTGTCACTCACAATATTTCAAAAATAGTAAATACTTCATTGTTGCACTAATAGAGTAATATTTAAAGCAAAATCTCTGAAAAAAGCAAGTAAGTATGTTAATGTAACATATAATATGTCATATTTCATTATACATAAAAAATGTTATTAATAAAAATCGAAGGCTGTCGTAGCGTAGAGGCGCAATGTTTGAATATTTCTATTTCCTGCACTCTGGTAAGTAGTCTAAGCGCGTTGTTGAGTTCCTCCACTGAATGCGCAATATCTCGAAAATTTGTGGAAATTTGGAAAATATCTAATACTAGGTTCCCTGGCATATGCAGTAATCTAAAAAAAATATACATATATACAAACAAACTTATTTAAAAGTTTGTTACGTTCCCACACAACCCGGGAATCGCTGACTTAGGCTTCCCAACGTTCCCACACTTATTTCCCACACTTAGCATAGAGATCTTAGAATTGTAATAATCTGTTATTTGAATCCTCGCATCATTTTACTCCCATTGTATTAATTAACATTAAAAATAAATGTAATAAAATAAATCATTCTTGTCTCCAACTTTGAGCAAGTCTCACTTGTTTAGTAATAAGTTAATTTTAATAAAGTATTTTAATTAAATCGGTTTTTTTTGGAACCTACGCTGCCACCGTACTTAATT
>JAATLQ010007122.1:0-31847 GCA_013421005.1 Heliconius erato x Heliconius himera | reverse complement strand
CTTATATCTTTTGATAGAGTGAAGCAATTACAATGAAATAAACACTAAAACCTACCTTGATTTATTTGTAATTTTTATGTATAAAAATTGCTTAAATTTATTGTGTACTTTTTACGTGATGCGTGTTCACATAAACAGACAAACAGACATACAGACAAACAGACAAACAGACAAAAATTCCAAAAATGTTGGAAATGGATTATGTTAATTATCCTTTAACACCCTGGCAATTTTTTTTTAAAATATTTACAATGTACAGAAACGTCTTTTCTACAGATTTATTATAAGTATAGATTAATATTCATTCCTTTGCTCTGGCAACAAGGTAAAAATCTGGGGTTGAGGTCCACAAATTCGGCCGAAATGAAGTATTATTAGTATTCCCTCTACCTACCCTGTATAAATAAATAGAAGATCTTGTTATATGTACATATAGCTCTATTACTAGGTAAGATCGTATATACTTCACCTGTTATTGGCACATTTCTTGGTATACACGTGTTTCAATTCGATAATCGAAATCGAAGTGTCGACTCCTATTACGTCTGTTACGGCCTACTAATTAATGGGGACGCTGAGCAATATTCAAATGAGTATTATATTTTAGGTATTAGTTATATAATTGATATATATATTTTTTAATTAAATCAGCTTCCCGCTGTATCTCGCATATACTGTAGGCAGAGCGAACCTAGTATAAGGACACTGCGTTCCCCACTTTTCATCGAATTTTCGAGGCATTGCGTGTTGATGAACGAAACTCAACGTCGGGCCTTTTTGTCTTAATGCCAAAGAGAAGAAATTAAAATATTTTTAAATAATAATTCATTCCCTCGATTGGGAATCGAACCTACAACCGTCGCGTTGCACACCCTTGTGCCCCTGCGCTACGACGGCCTCAATCTTAATTAATCTCTTATGACATTTAGGTATAAGTGTTTTTTTTTTATCAATCTGTATTAACATAAAATTTATATAACTTTACCTAATAGTGAATCAAACATAGGTCGTCCTATCAGGATCACCATTTCGCATAATTTTGTATGTAATACTAATATCATTTATTTATTCCTTTGGCAAATCGTAAACAAATTCTCAGAAGGTAATACAAACAATTTCTAGAATAGCCAAATAAGTCCCATTTATTTTCACGATAAACAAGGAATAAAGGATTATTAATATAATATTCATAAAATTTATGAGATATCTACTAAATATTTTTCTTTGAAATATTTAATCCAGATTAAGATTTTTTTTTGAGTAAAAAATGTGTTTTTTGTTTTAATAAAAGCAAAATTGTTTGTAAGTTAGAGGAATCGAACCCCGCTTTTAATATTAACGATTAACGAGTCCTGTAGAAATCGAAGCCATCATTTTCATTCAAAATGATCAAAAACGCCATCTAGTGTCCACACTCCACTTCCCACTTCCCGCTCATTTTAGGGCTCCGTATTTCAAAAATTAAAAACAGTTCCCCTATATCAATTTGTTGTTCAAGACATTACAAGTTGATTGGTCTTCCAGAAAAATGTAAATAAGATAATTCATTGCCCCGAGTGGGTACCGAACCCACAGTCAGATACTGTCACTAAGCCTGTATAATTTAATGAAAAAATTAAGTGAGGCCAGTCGTGGCGCTGGGACACAAAGTGTGACTGTAAAACCGACTTGTTATGGGTTGGATGCCCACTTGAGGAGATGAAATATTTACTTAAATTTATTTTTCCATTTCTTCGCTCTGGGGTCGAGGAGTTGAGTTCTGTCACTCAAGACGCAATGCCTCCAGAATTCGGCAGAAAGTGGGGAACGGAGTGTCTTAACACTAGGTTCCCTCTGCCTACCATGCAGTGGGCGGGATACAGCGTGATTAAAAAAAAACAGCAAAAATTGAGTTTGAAATATAAAGTTATAGTATCTACAATAGCATATATATAAATCTAATCTTTGTATATAAATCGACATTTCAGAACATACAGACAGCAAATTGGTCTCAATGTTTCCTTCATATATATTGGATTTGTATTGACATTGTTTGTACGTGCTATATATACGTCGTCGTAGTTGTTCATTTTATTTGTTTTCTTGTTTTATCATAACTGGTGGAAAATCTGTGACTTTTTTGTTTCGTTTCTTTGTGTCGACTTTTTGTTTTATAATTGGCAAGAATATATAAACTGTACTGACGATTTTGGGTTCGATTCCTACTCGGGAGTGTTTAATTCCTAAAAAAAAAATATAAATTTCTCCGAGTTGTTAGCAAAATGATGAAATTAACGCCGCAATACCGTCTGGAACGCGTACTGATAACAGGCTCAAACTTAAATTCCTAGTCTTAAAAAAAAACTTTTGTGTTACTTTTCTTCCCTGCTATTTGGAATAATTATAACTAAAATTAATTCTTACATTTTAGACTCGCATAATTTTGTATTGACCATTTTGATTATAGGATTGCATTGGACGCAGCCAGTACATTTTCAGAATAATTCTCAATTGGACAAACAATTTATTATTTGGTCTATTCAAAATCACTAATAGACAATCTATCGAACACATACAGTCATTAATAGTTAAATCAACCAGGCTATTGTGAAATATATTGAATTCTGCATACGCAACTACTTTTTCTTTAGCAACTACTTTTTCTTTTTTTCTCTATATATCGCATATTCAAGATTAGACCGAGGGAACGTGGTGTTGAGACACTCGCGTTTCCTTTTCAATTTTTGATGAATGGCAAAACTCCGCGCCAGGCCACGTTAAATGATTTCTTTTTCACCGTACAAGCGTCTTCGTGTGTTTTCTGTATATAGTGACACTGACGACGTTCCCAACCGACACGCTGGAAAGTCATAATAACTGAACAGAATAGACCTCCTTTTAAAAATTATTAGTATAACTCACAGCATCGATATTTTGATCTATAAAAAATTGAATATAGTTTTTAATCTTCGCTTGTCCTCTAAACTTCTTAATAAACCATTATATCAAATTCCATCTATGCCCAGAAAAAAGGAAGGACTTTTTAGCTTCACGCTGTATCCCACACATAACAGGAAAGGCAAAGTGGAGCTAGTCTTAAGACACTTCGTTCGAACCACTTGTCTCTGAATTCTCATGACATTGCGTGTTGAGTGGTGGAACTCAACATCACGCTTTGCCTTGATACAAGGGTTAATTAAACCCACAACCATCGCGTTAACAGTCGCACGTTTTTACCACTGCGCCACCACGATATCATTATCATAGATGAAATTATCCACATTATCCGTTGACTATAAATAAATATTTCACTTAAATTATTCTATATTCATTGAAATAATTTAACAATTTATATTCTAGAATCGAGTATTATTATATTAACAGAAAACAAATGAAGTACCTGCTCGATGAATTATTCTATTTTACCTAGAAGTTTGTCCTTGAACACTCCGGCCGAGTTTAGTTTGTTCTGAATATTGACACTTATATTAGAACGTTTTATTACAGTATTTTATAAGTGTAACTTCATATCTTTTTTTTATTTTATATCTTTTTTTAGACACTACTATTTTTTAGTTTATTAGTTTAGTATAAATTAATTTTTACATACAGCTTCGCCCGAGTGCATGTGCGTAGGGACAGTGGGTATGCCCACCCCAAAAAAGTCCCTTCCCAGTAATATTACAAACAATAATTTTTCCCTGAAAATAAATAAAATAAAACGTTTACACGAACATATCTTTTCAAAGCTGCAGTCCGTGCAAAAAAAAATTACAATGACGGGACTATCAATAATGATATCAAGAAAAGTAACGAATTTATTTTGTAAAAGAACCTAGAAAAATATAAAAATATAATTAGTATATCGAACATATATATGTAAATTTTATAGTAAAATGTGAGATTTGGACTCTCCTTTTTCAATAACATCTCTTGCACAGTCAAATATAACCTGACTTTAATTTATAAAAAATATTTATAAGCTTTGGATTAATAGTTTTATATGAATTTATTTATATAAAAATACATATCTATAACTATTTCTTGAAACAGTAACGAGCGGGGGAATGTTTCAACACCTGAACCTAGTTTGCGCTAATAGGACAATATCGTGCTTCTGCATTTTCAGTCATGTTCAACGTAACTAACGCTTTTTTATTGTTTGTTACATCAAATAGTTGTTGGTGACGTTGTTCTGAATAATTGGAACGTTTTGAAGTTCAAATATTACGAGAATAGGCAGAGGGAACCTGCAAACCTAGTGTTAAGATACTCCGTTACCCATTAAGACACTTTCGTTCCCCACTTTCCGCCTAATTCTAGAAGCATCGCGTGTTCAGTAGCGGAACTCAACCCCACTTTTTGCTTTATTACCAGAGCAATGAAATGAAAATAGTAAGTATTTCATTTCCTTGAGTGGGAATCGAACCCCAACCTTTCACGTTCACAGTCGCGCGCTTGTGCCAATACGCCACGACTGGCCTTACTGTATTTTATATTTTTTTTTTCTATTTTTGTATTGTTTTACACCACAGACTTTAATCATCCATGCCTTTTTTGACCCAGCAGTTTTCTTAATTAAATTGTTGCTTGGAAATGAAAAGATAGTAGATAGTAAAATAGACTAATTTATTTTATGTTAAGTTTAAATATAATGAAATTGTATTTAATATTATTTAATATTTTTTTTAATATAACACTATATTCAACATACGGTAGGGTAGACTGAGAGCAGTAGCCTATCAAATCTCTCGTATTTTTTAATCATCAATCTTAATTCTGACGTACAATATCAGTTCTGGGCGGAATTTTACAAGTAGATGTATGAATGTGATGACACTTCAGTCTCTTTTGAGAAAAAGTAATAGCGAAATGAATCTTGATATAGCTGATGGCGAATTCAGTATAAAAGATGTGGAGCGTGCAATAGGCAAAACATCTGAAATGTGGTAAGGCAGCGGGAACAAATGGAGTTACTATCGAGATGATCAAATATAGTTTGCTCAGCTCGGACTTGTTCTGGTTTTTTTATATTTTGCTGGAAATTAGCGGAGGTGCAGTCATTGTTTCTTTGTATATAGGCAAAAGTTCACATATAGACTGCGCAAGCCATTGGGTTATCAGTTTGATTAATTTGAGTAGTAAAGTTTATGTAAAAATATTATTGAGAAGAATGGAAGAGAGATATGAGAGGCTGTTGTGGGAGGCCCAAGGAGACATCAGGCCTGGAAGAGGATCCTACATGGATCAGATCTTTTCCCTCCGCATGATAACGGAAATTTGTTTGGCTGTTAATCAAGCCAACCAAAAAACAACCAACAAACTAACGAAAAAGTTTTTCTGTGCTTTTTTGGACTTGGAAAAGGCGTTTGTAAGAGCGAAAATATAGGAAACACTACCCCGGAACAATTTGCAGATTGTTAAGTAATAAGTATTTAATTTGATAGTAAACTATTAAATAATACCAAAAAAGTGTATCTTTGTTATAGCAGGGTGTGTAGAAAGACCCTAGTGTCAATACACTCTGTTCTCCGCTTTTTACAGGAATTCAAGACATTGCATGATCTCAACGCCACGCTATGTCTACCTAGAGCAGGTAAATGAAAATAATTAATTTCAAGCAAGAATTGAACCCACAATATCGTGTTTACTTGATTGGGCCGACAAGTGGTCTTACTAACAACCAAACTACCCAACAAATAAACCTGGCAAAACGAAGCAAAACATACGTTTTGATTTTGAATTCAAATGTTCTAAAGCAAATATTGTTAGAAGTCTTACAATCAAGCGGGTAAACAGAAGCTTACCTGTTTTATCGTAAGTACTTAATACAATCTGAACCAGTCCAAAACAAACTTGTACAGCTTTATAACATTAGATATAGCTTAAATGTTCCACTTTAATCCAATTTAGCTGAAACGTATTAGTTTATTAGTGTTTTTGGGATAGTATTTTAAGGTGGATTTAAGTTTGTGGATAATATTTACATAAGAATATTATAAATAGAATAGAGCAGGGCTTCTTGCGCATAGCGATTAATTGGGTAAGAAAAAGATTCAATAGCGTGACTTCTTAACAATAATTGCTATAATTTTATCTCAAACAATCTTTATACATTAGAAATATAAAGTCTTATAAATGATTTACTCACCAAAATCATTTATTAATAAAAATATGCATAAGTGATTGTGTAATTTCCCAAGAGAACACAATAAGCTTTGAAGTTCCTTAGTTAGTTTAGGTTTCCAAATTATTATAAAGTAAATTAAGTATCAGATTGCGAGTCCAAGTTTTAAATGAAACCATTTAACCGGAGTAATCGCGTTTATTTATTATATATATATTTATACATTTTTTGGAAATCCAACGTTTCGAATGCTTTGCGGTAGTCTGTGGTCACGAATAGACTGAAATGGCATATGTCAGTCAGTTGCCATAATTATTACTGCAAACTACCTCCATCGGTTTTATTAATTACCTGTACGCTGGTTTCATGCGGAATGATCTGACTGTACCGTGCCCTCTGTCTTGGTGGGTTTAAAATTTCATAGTTTTATGAGTGATCTTTTCTGTTGAAATTAGAATGTTTTAGTATTTCAATAGCGTCGCGGATCGTCCTAGGAATAAATCAGTTTTATCTGGTATGTGGCGTTTATCAAACCTAATGTAATGAATAGGTTAGATACATTTATATATTCCTCAGGGACCTCAATTCTATTAATAAAAACCTGCTTATAAAAAGGGTTTCATTTAACCTTTTAGTAGAATGATGAGGGCCGCGCGGCCCCCGCGTGTTGTTATCTATATTTTCTTACAAGTTAAGCATCGTGGGTAGCCGCTATTTTAAGTATTCTCATTATCGCTATTCGCGCCGGGTACCGGACGTTGAGCGCTGCATCACTTACCAGGACCCAGATGTGCACAAGTTGGGATCTGTATGGCCCCCACGATACCAGTTACGCTTCTTTTTTTACAACTATTTCATCAAGATGTCGTGACGGGAGATCGTAAGCAAAGATTCTTATTCCGAATCAGTGATTGGACTCAGGCCAGTAGACGAATGTAGCGATAGTAAAATTTTAAATTATGCAAAACGTCTTAAAGAAGACGCTGTCACTTATGTGATAGAACTATTAAATTAAAATAATTGTTCAAAATTAATTTGCAAAGTACATAGTAGTACAAAAACTTTATGTGATAATTCTAAAGACTGAACAAAGTTTTTGTATTCATAAGTCTTTAGACTCAAGTAATTTTTCCAAGCAACAGTACCCAACGCCGCTCTTTGATTTGTCTTGTAAAAAAATATATATTCTCTCAAGTGGGAATCCAAACCTACAAGGTTAAGTTTACAGTAAAACATCAGTCTTGTTTATTATATTCATATTTTTTTCTTATATTTCCAGCGGTCCCCACATCACAACCAGTACTTGTCACAGATAAAGATCGCTATCAACCTGGTGAGATGCTTCGAGCGAACTGCACCTCGCCACCATCGCGTCCTGCAACCAATCTCACAGTCTTTGTCAATGAAGAAACGGTAAGTCTAATCAACGTTTCTTCTTTTATACACCATTGGCTTATTAATTTAGTTTAGCTTCTCTAAAGGTTGGTTTTTGTGAGCTTGTCTAGTGTTTTATATATTTTAATTAATCAATTAATCAGCTTCACGCTGTATCCCACACACAGCAGGGTAGGCAGAGGAAACCCAGTGTTAAGATACTCATTTCTCCATTTTCTGCCGAATTCTGGAGTGTCTTGACACTAAGTTCTCTATGCCGACCCTACTAAGCGCGAAACATACGCTTTTCTTAGTTACTAAGCTATATTTTTTAATTAACTCGCAGTCTACAAATAACTTCTAGCAATACAACAATCTTGAATTGAAGTCACAGAAACTCAAATACACAATTAGAATGAAGTTTTAAGGAGCAAACAGAATAATTGCTCTCGTAGTACATTATAGTAGTAAAGAGCTCTCCTATATCTCGCGGCAAAATTGCTCCAATAGAACGATGAATCAATGAATAATATCGAGATACGGAAGTGTATTTCAAATTAAATGATTGCATTTAGAAACGCTGTGTTTGAACAAATTTTAAAAGTTTTAATTGGTTTTTAAGGTTATTCCATTTATTTGCAGGTTTTAATTTGTTGTATTTTTTTTATTGAATAGTAATAGTTTAATATAGAATATATTTTTGGTTTTGGTGAACCTTTTTTTATGATTACTTTTTTAATTGAAAGCTGGTGCTTTCCATATGGTTTTATTTTAATTTGGTTCATTTTAGGCAATGTTATCCATAAGAAAATGACATAATTCTTAAATTTATATTCAGTATAACTCAATATAACGCCAATCGATTTCGATGGCTCTTTTTTTATTGGAAAAGATACACTTCAAGAGTAGTTCAATGAAAGATTGGTTAAGTTTTGATTATGGGCACCGGTTGAAGTCGTTTTATTTTTGTTAAGAATTATTGATGCTATATCTTTACTAAATATTTATATATTTACAAGGCTGAAGAGTTTGTTTAGTTCAACGCTCCAAACTCTGGGAATGATGGTTCGAATTAAAAAACATCTTTTTGTGGTAGATTGGAGAGTTCAGTCTACCACAAAAATATTTTTTTTTATTTAATGTCACTTACTGTACCTATGGTTAGAACTACTTCTCGCACGGCATAGCCAAAGTAAAGCTAGTATATGGAAGATAATAAGAAAATGTATTATTGGGAGAATCTATCAATGTAATAGAAAAAGATAACAATTTTAAAAATGTTCAGCTGTTTCTCTGTGCGTTTGTGCACGCGAATCTCATAAATGTCTTAATCGATTAAAAATGCAGCTTATATTACATTATTGTATTTCAGGAAATTTCCCGTTACATTCAGTGTTTGTTTCATATAAAAGCCTATAAGTAAACCTATTTCCTTAAAAAAAGTAACAATTATTATATTAACTTTTCAGATAAGCGCATCAGAAACGAGTTTACACCCATCAGACAGTGGTCTTCTAGTAGCCAAAGTGAATGTGGAACTGAAAGTAACCCCTGAACTGTTCCCTGGAGGAAGGTTGCGGGTATCTTGCTACGCGACTCTATATGATGTGTACAACCAATCAGCAAAACTGGACTTTCTAACGCCTGAAACTGATCCAAGACCTGAAAGAAGTATGTAATTTTTTTTCTTTCAAATTATAAAATATTGAGTAATTAAATTCACTAATACTTCCAATATTTTTTATAAATAAAAAAATGTTATTGTAGAGTGGTACAGTATCTGATTGTAAGCTGAACGGTTTTGAGTCTGATTTCCACTCGAGGAAACAAACGACCGAGTCCATGACACGGCCACACCAAAGTTTTTTTTAGCTTCATACTCTGACTCGGCCGCTTGTTGAATACGTTTATGTAACTTGTAATATTTTAATAGCATATTTTTATTTATGTATTTAGGATGAAAACAAGAAATATTGGTACAATATAATTTATTAATTATAAGAACTATAATACAAAAACAACAACACTTTTTTTCCCGTTATTGTTATTGTTAAATTTCTCGTTAATGCTAAATTAATACAGGTATTATACCTACGTTTTTGGAGAAATTTCAATTTGTATGAAATTGAAATTGCTGAGACATCAACATTAAAATCTCTAACTATTACGAGTAATATAATAAGATCAGGCTCGTAATCGAGTATACGTATAATTATACCATGTTCTTGGAATATTTTAACAACGATTGTAACAAAAAATAAATAAATCAGCTTCACGCTGTATCCCGCACACAGCAGGGTAGGCAGAGGGAACCTAGTGTTAAGACACTCCGTTCCCCACTTTCTGCGAAATTCTGGCGGCATTGCGTGTTGAGTGGCAGAACTCAACGCCGCGATTAACCTCGACACCAGAGCGAAGAAATGGAAATATAAATTTAAGTAAGTAGTTCATCTCCTCGAGTGGGGATCGACCCCACAACCAGTCAGTTTTTACAGTCACACCTCGTGCCGTTGCGCCACGACTGGCCTCATAAAAATTATAACATAAAGAGATTAATTTCTATAACGCTGTGCCTGGTGGATATCCGGGTGGATACCCGAGTATGAAATTGAAGATGCATTGAGCTTAATATTTTTTAGACTTTCATTTCATAATGAATGTCCGACATGCCATTGTCAACCCTATCACAATCAGAGCTATTGATGTAGCGATATAAGACGCCTCCATCGGCTTTGTGACTTGATGATAATGCCACCGCTACTGATGATGTATTTGCAATTTGTCGTTTCGTAGCGGTATTATAACATGATCTCAGATCAAAACCAAGCACATTCACTGACATTCAAATATTCAGATCGTTTGATGATTGTATCGGTAGAGATGTCTGAGTGCGCAACCAAGCTATGTGCATTAATGGCAGAAATAAGTATAATACAATGCTGATCAGGTACACAATTACAATTTTTTTTTGCTTTGATGACTATTTTCGGCAAAGTTGCTGGGCCAATCTCCGGTACTCGTATCGTATCTTTCTAACAGTAGGAAACGCCCGACCAAATCTGTGATAAAATTTGAAATCTTCTCAGGCCTATCAGGCTTCTCATATAAAGGCCATACTGTCTCATGGAATGTACTTTTGAGCACCAGTAAGTGCTTATCTCTTGTTGGCGGAAGCCATAGATGATCACACACATCACACTAATATACGAATGGATTGTTGAAAAACGTCGTATTGAAACGTACACTAGCTCCTGCCCAATGTTTCTTCACAACCAACGATCTAACACAATTTATGTCTATTCAGTTCGTTGTCGATATATAAGTCTATATCATCATCATCATCTATTTGTATATTTTCAACTGCCCCAGCTGCAGATGTACTGGCACTGTCGTTGATTCTTTCGGCCCCCTTAATTCTTTTACGTTCCCAGCACTGCTTCATTCAGTTAGATGATGTTTTATTACTACCGTTTAATTGTTCTTGAGAAGCTTTTTCCAACCGTATACGATATTTGTATTTGGTTTTGGCTTTTAGATGCGTATAGGCCGACAATCTTCTTTTATTAAAACACTTTATTATATTCACTACTTTAAACCTTTTTTTTATATAATGTTGATAGGCTTTGACTATTAAAAATGTAACTTATTTCTTAGCTCCCCCGATTCAAAAATTATTAATTGCAAATGCCCCGATTTTGTTATCATTAGGTTTTTTGGACTGACTCCGTTTGGTAGCAAATTTATAGACGTATTCACGTCAAAAAATATTTATTATATTTCCTGACAAGGTCATATTCCAATCAATAAAAATATTTTTTTTTATATTTCTTTTATAATTTTTTTAATTATTCAAGGTCAATGACATCCTGTACTTTTTAAATTGAAATATTTGCACAAAGTTTCATGATGATCACAATAAACGAAATAACAAACTAACAAATTCTCTTTCACATTTACAATATTAAAAACTAGCGGCCTTCACGTAGCTTCACCCGCTTGAAATATAAGAATATTTATTTAATTTTATTTATGGAAAATTGGTTTTTATTTTACTATGGCTATCTATATGTATATTCTTAATAAATCATGACAAATCTTTTAGATTTTATTTATTTTGCTTTTAACAAGGTAATAATTTTTAATATCTCAATTTTCAGTTACACTCGGAGGCGGCGCATCCACTTGTATCCTCAGCTGGTTTCTTCTCCTCTTACTCCTTCCTATAGTTCTGGGAGATTATGGCTTTAATTTAGAACAGAACAACGAATATTATGATGAAGATAGTAAAGAAAACGTCCTCACGTCTCTTATGGGAGGGTGAATAGTTAAATACTAGAAAAATCATGTAACGAATTTAGTTAATAAGTAACAAATAAGTGTTAATTAAATAATAAATTTCACTCAGGATTTTCGTAGGCACAAATAACATTCACATTTTTTTTTTCATGCTACACATTATACAATTTACACATATTGACTAATAAAATATATTGAGGCCTGAAGCCATCGCAGGCCGTCGCATGAAAGCCGACGATTGGGGGTTAGATTTCCACTCGGTTGGATGAAATGTTTAATATTTTCATATTCTCGTTCTGGTACCGAGGTAAAGTATTAACGGAAGTGTATTAATGGTGAATAGATTGCCTTAATGCTAAGTTCCCAGGCTCTCTCTGCCTACCCTGCTTAGTGCAGGATACAGCGTGAAGCTAAAATGAATATTGACTCGAATAAATATATTTTCATTCATATATGCGGATAAACTACGAATTTTAAGAACACCTTATCATCAACAATGTACTTTAATTAGTTAATGGTTAGCGTATTATATATGAACATAATTTTTTACGATCTTATTTATAGCCTTATAAGTTTCTTATTATTGATTACACTCAAAATATTCTAAATCATATTAAGATAAATCAAGAAGAATGGCAATAAAATATTTATAGGTCGTGGTCACATCGTAAAATTTACTATTTCATTAAATACTTATCAGTCTTTTGACCAGAACTAAATATGTGGTAATTCTACGTAATGGCCACGACAAGAAATATCAAGAGTCTTTTAGTAAAACTTCGGAAATGGATCCTTTTATGGTTGTTACCCAATTATTTGGTACTGTATTATGCACATTATTTGCCCAATAACTTCGACAGTAACCACAATCCAAACTTCATATTCCCTGATAGTACTTACCGATGTTCGGTGAATATGCAGAAATACTTTCAGGTTTTATAATATAACTAAGGTCTGGATAAGTTCGGCTCTTGAGCCATAAGTTAAAATGAAAATAAATCATCATTACACTACATATGTTAAGAATAATATATATTGTACTTATTATTGTTTAAATAATCTGATGTATTCCAATGTGATACTTTTAATTTAACTATATTTGTAAATAAGGCGAATTAAAAAAATGCAATGTTCTAAAACCAAAGAAATAATAGTAATAAATGTAAGAAGCAGAAGAATGTTTCTGCTGTGATTACTATATAGTAAAACTAAGATGTATGTAGGTGGACGTCGGGATTAAATTTTGGAGAAATATGCGTTAAAATTTGTTGAATGACTTTCAAATATTGTTATAATTTAAGATTGAATACAAAATTATTGTTAAAATATCTAAAAAAAAGAAAGTAAAAGTATCTGATAAAATGTGTTGATTATTTATGTAAGAAAAATCTTATTTTATGAGTAGAACTTTCATAATGTAAGGACCGCATTCGTGCCGCAGGGTCACAAGTGTGTGACTGTAAACGCGACAGTTTAGGGGTCGAGCAAATGAAATATATAATATTTTCATTTCCTACCTCTAGTAACGAGGCGTAGATTTGAAATCCGCCACTCAACACGCAATGTTTCTAAAATTTGGCGAAAAGTAGGCTACGAAAGCATCTCAATGAAAACAGAGTTTCTTAACGCTACGAGTAGATTCCCTTTACACACTCGAAAAAAACAATCAAAAGCCAAAAATGCTAATTGATTAACCACTTTCATCAATGCATATCTTCAACTAAGCATATTTTAAGCAACTTCTTTGTTACTATTCTGCCTTCAAGATTTAAATGAATATGTATTTTATTTTTTATATATTATTCTTGTTTCCAAAGATTTTAAAGATCCTTATATGATACATAATTTGATACATTGCGTGTTGATAGGCGGAGCTCATCGCCGTATTTTGTCTTGTTACCAGACATCAACCACCCATAAATCTTCTTAAGAACCAGGTTATTTTGAACCTCAGAAATATCAAAGAGAATCATAAAACGCCGTCGTGGCGCAGAAAAATGGGTATGCGTGTGACTGTATCGCGTCATTTGTGGGTTCGATTCCCATTCTGGGGAATTAATTATTATTTATTAGTATTTTCATTTCCTCGCTCTAGCACTAAGACAAAAGCCTGGCATTGAGTTTTGCTACTCAACATGCAATGCCTCGAAAAGATCAGCAGAAAATGGGGATCGCAGTTTCTAAACATTAAGTTACCTCTACCTACCCTGTTATGTGCGTTAAGCTATTTTTTTTACATAATAATAAAAATAGTAATAAAACAGTTTTAACCCTTAACTGGTATCGTAAATTTGACAAACGTAACTGGTGTTATGGGGGCCGTACAGCCCACAATCGAATTTTGATTTTAGCAAGCAAATTTTAACTATGTACTTGATTAAATACTCATAAATGACAAATAATAATCTCGATTAATGAAATCAATCAATCTTTTTATGTTTATAAATATTCTTACTTAATAATTACTAGAGATCACAAAATAAAACCTTTTCGTCATATTTTTTTTATGTTAATAATATCTATGAAACTTATTGTTTGGTATATAAGGTTATAACCAATTAATTTTCAACAATAATTGCACTTTGTAGCAATTTTTACATTTTTTTCTATCACATAAGTGAAGACCTCTTTTTAAGACATTTTGTATAATTTAAAATTGAATTATCGCTACGTTCGTCTACTGGTCTGACTCTTATCACTGATTGGGAATCAGAATCTTTGTTTACGATCTCTTCTATTATTTTATCACCGCCGCGACATATTCATGAAATAGTTATTAAAAAAAGACACAAATAAAAATTATGATGTCAAAAAAATTACATAACTTGTGTCTTGGGGGTCGCGCAGATCTCAACTTGTACATACCTGGTAAGTGATGTAGCGCTCGTCGTCCAGCACTTGGCGCGAATAGCGTCGTAACGAGAATACTTAAAAAAACGGCTATCCAAGATGCTTAGCTTGTAAGAAAATATAGAAAATACCATGCGTGGGGGCCGCGCGGTTTCCACCATACCACTTAAGGGTTAAAACTAACAAAGTGGTCACATATTACAGTGGTTAACATTATCTTACAGTTAATATTGTTTAGTATATAGGTTATTTATAATATTTGAATAATTACTTCACTCACTCTGACGTTGTCGCATATGTAAATATATATAATTCTTTTATAGTTCTTCATCTTACTTTTCTTATAGTACTTTCGTTTCCTGACTACCTTAACAAGTTTGACAGGTTCATTCTGCATTTTGTACTAACTTTTATATTATAGAAGATAATTTCAAGTTAGTTAAGAAATATACCTATTAAGTTTTCATTATTATAATAAAACTATTAGTAAATGTGCAAAATCTGTAAATATTTAATGTTAATACACAACTGAGTACTGAGTACAATTGTTTTATTCTTTAATAACCAATTTTGATAATAAAATATACATAAAAAATAGACATTCTTGGCACAAGCTTCCCTCTGCCTGGCCAGCTATATGCAGGATACAGCGTGCAGATGAGTAAACCAGTAAATATATTTATTGGTTCATAGTATGTCCTTCTAAATATTTGAAACATATTGTACTTTATATCCTAAGTAACAATACATCCAGCGCTTAAAAATATTTGAATAAACTTGTATATAACGACTTACTGTTCAGAGTGGTTCTATGTAAATAATATTATTTGTTTTGTTTTCGAGACCACAATGCATGCGTATTCGAGTACTTGTTAGATTGCAGAGCTTAACACCGTAACTTATTTCTTACCAGAGCAAAATCGAAATGATTTGCTCCTTTACGAAAATCGAACCCACAACTTTAGCGTTTACAATCTAACGCTGTCACATTATGCTACATCGGTAAGCCAGATAAGCCAGAGATAAAACGAATTTAAATATGGGCATTGGGGTCATCGTGACCCAGGGACACACACATGGGACTGTAAGTATGACGGTTGTGTGTTCGATTCCTTTTATTTATTCGCCCTGGTAAATGCCCCGTTAAACCCTCTGCGACTATTGTGGCATAATTTTTAAAATTATTTTAAAGCGGTAATCCACTCCTTTTTAACACAAATATTTTTATGGAATTAACTTATGCTATTTTATTTATATTTATTATATCACTAGTATATTCTTTATGTTAAATTTATTTTAAATAAAGAAAACAATGTGTATTATTGTGTAATATTCAAAATTAAACATTAAGAATGTCTTCTTTGACAGTAAATCAGCTTCACGCTGTATGCCGCACACAACAGGGTAGGCAAAGGGAACCTAGTGTTAAGACACTCCGTTCCCCACTTTCTGCCGAATTCTGGAGGCATTGCGTGTTGAGAAGCAGAATTCAACGCCGCTCTTGTCCTCGACACCAGAGCGAAGAAATGGAAATATAAATTTAAGTAAATATTTCATCTCCTCGAGAGGGGATCGAACCCATAACTAGTCGATTTTACAGTCACGTGCCGCTGCGCCTCATGCCACATTAACGACAGAAAAAAAACAATTTTATTTATATTTAAAAAAAAATAACTTTTGATAATTTATATTTAACTTTTGAAAATTGTCCAAATAGATGTAATTTTTAATGATAATAAACCGAATTTTGTATTTCACGGTATTTTTGGGACTACCATGTCAGTCGCAGAGAGTTAACCTCAAAAGCACGCACGCACGGTAAAGCACGGCGTTGAGTTCCGCCACACAGTACGCAAAGCCTCGTTGCGAGATACAGTGGAAAATTTAAAAAATATAATATATTCCTTCTATAGGACATCGAACAAACGAAATAGTACATGAACAGTTTGCAATAACCTATAGTTACAAAATTATAATAAATAATGAAATACAATTAAATAATTAAATACAAGAGGCCGGTCGTGGCGCAGCGGCACGAGGTGTGACTGCAAAACCGACTGGTTGTGGGTTCGATCCCCACTCGAGGAGATGAAATATTTAGTTAAATTTATATTTCCATTTCTTCGCTCTGGTGTCGAGGTTAAGCGCGGCGTTGAGTTCTGCCACTCAACACGCAATGCCTCCAGAATTCGGCAGAAAGTGGGGAACGGAGTGTCTTAACACTAGGTTCCCTCTGCCTACCCTGCCGTGTGCGGGATACAGCGTGAAGCTAATTTAATTTAATTTTTTTAATTAAATACAAATTACACAAAACAATTAAGTAAATTTCTTAAATGTTGTTCTGTATTTTTAAATAAAGAAATCCACAGAGTCCTTGTAACTTCTTGTAACATTTGTGGTAGTATCTTAATATGTATCGTATACACAGTTCTCACATGTAAAGCTAGATGGCGCTGTAACTCTTTTTTAAATATATTTTTTTTTCATGATTTAATAAAAATATGATCGCAAATTAAAATTTACTTTAAAATATATAAATACTTATAATAAATTGTCTCCTCAACTCTCAAAGTGGTCGTTATATAGGGCCTACTTTAATTTAGACTCTCTATTCTCTATTATTTTCTATATAAATAAACTAAATTAGATTTGTAAATAAACTCATTTGAGTTCGATTCATACTCAAGAGAAATATTATATTATAATACAAATGGTCAAACCGACCATTTGTAGACAATGTCTATCGTTTACTTCTACTTCAAAGTTATTGGAGGATAGACTACAACAAAAAAAAACAAAAAAAGACAATCAGTATCTCGTAGTCAAGCTCCAAGGGACGCTTCTAATCTGATCATATTACATACATTATCTATAAATCAGCTTCACGCTGTATCCAGCACAATGCATGGTAGGCAGAGGGAAACTAGTGTTAAGACACTCCGTTCCCCACTTACTGCCGAATTCTGGAGGCATTGCGTATTGAGTGGCAGAACTCAACGCCGCGCTTGTCCTTGACGCCTGAGCGAAGAAATAGAAATATAAATTTTAGGAAATATTTCACCTCATCGAGTGGGGATCGAACCCACAACCAGTCGGTTTTACAGTCACGCTTTGTGCCTCAATCTACTATTTAGTACATTATCTACATAACATTTTATTTTTCTATTTCTTATGTTTCGTTGCTGTTGTTATTTTTTCTATTGCTTTTCTCGGACCTATAAACAATTTTTTCAAAAATAATAAACAAATATAGTAAAAATCCAACAAAAAACGTATAACACTAACTAATTGAGCCTCGCATCGCATAAATGAGTGGATTATAAGAACAACGCAATTAGGGCGCGCTAGAAAAATCAAATTAAACCCCTAATGAACAAACATAGTCCATGAGCTGGTTCCCTGTAGGTTACATAGGTTATTTAGGTGATAGAGACTACAGACTTAGTAATTTGACGCCTTAATAAAGGGAGACTTTTCGTAGTGTAGTAAATTGGCTTCTCGTTGTATCCCGCACAGCACGCACAGCAAAGTAGGCAGAGTAGGCATATTTTTCGTAATTTTAATTATATAAAATACAAATAAATACAAACATTACACTACTATGAGGCCAGGCGTGGCGTAGGGGCACAAAGTGTGACTGTAAACATGGGTTGTGGATATAGTCAATGGCAACGGAGTGTTTTAACACTATGTTCCCTGGCTAACTCTGAATACCTATGCTCGCCCGCCTATGTGCGGTATACAGCGTGACGTTAAAATTTTGATATATTTTTTTACTATACTAATACTTTTAACCGCTGGGTGGACTTTAACACGTAATAAAATGGAAAACTCCGTTACCATTCGTTTAAACAACAATTCCGAGAATTTTTTATTCTTTTAGTGCTTACTATAAGTCCAGCAATTTCGTCTCTCTATTGTCACTCAGTAAAGGAAGAATTTTATATATTTTTTTTTATAGATATCAAAGCTCTAACGCGCATTAATCTATGGCATCTGGTTTCCGTCGCATAGTTTGTCGCCGCGACTTCCGCCTTGCAGGGCAGATACTGCGTGAATACTCTCTCGGGGTTTTATTCCACATAGGAATGTGATATTAAGATAGATTGTATGTTTTAAATATAAAAGCTTCGTATTGTATGATATATACCTTTCATTTTTCTTTTCAAAATTTTTATTTTAGATTTTTATATGTGAATTTTTAGATTAAATGTTGAATTTTACTGTTATTTTTAAGATATATTTTTATTATTTTCAGCACTGGTGTTCTGTTAGCGGTTTGGTCTGCTGCGTTGGGTTACACGACTATAGTTATTTGGTGGTTTTTGTTTTCGGCGGTATATTTTTTACATACATATTTATAAAAACTAAAGAGACTTCCAAATAAAAATATGCATTTATCTTTGTGTACATATGCATAACCAGAAAAATAAGAAAAAAAAATAATAATCATTCCCTGAATGGGGATCGAATCCACTAAGAATTAGACTAAATTAAACTAGCTTCACGCTTTATCCCTAGCGGGGTAGTCAGAGAGAACGGAGCACCAAACGCAACGGTCTCTACATTTATTTTTTTTGTCTCGTCCACTGTCTACAACCTCTTCATACAGATACAAAACGAATTTTTCAAAACTATTTAATTTTATTCAAAATTTATTCTACATACTAGATCTAAGTGAATAAACACTATTTACACAAATTATAAGCTATTCAAAAAATTGAATTGAATTGAAACATTGAAAAATTACTTAGTAAATTTTAACTCAATACAATAGAAAATAATTTATTTGAAACTCAGACTAAAATATTTTAAATTTAGCTTTATATCAAAATAATATATACACTTTCCAAACCAAACTGATTAAGTAGCTTAAATAATAAAAGTGCAACAAAAATTGTACAGATTAGAAAAAGTCTCCGGTCATGCCAGACGAGAGTGGGTGAAATATATAGCCCTCCGGGAGGTCCTCATGCTTTTTACGGGACCTTTCTTCAATATCTTTGATATGTGTTTTCGAAGATCAACCAAGGTTTTTGCCATTCTTTCATCACTCATTCATTCGACGTGCCCAAATCAGCTGAGCACGTTCTTCTTCATTCTCACCGTGACATCCTCGCTAGTACCTGCCATTCCGTGTACCTCTTCATTGCGGATTCGATCAGCTAAGCTGACTCCGCATATACTACGAAGAAATCGCATCTGCACGGCATTCATCGTTCCTGAGATAAATGCTCTTAACAGACAGAAAGACAGACAAGCAAACATACGGACGGACAATAAAGTGATCTTATAAGCGTTTCTTTTTTCCTTATAAGGTACAGAACTCTCAAAATTATAAACATACTTAAATACTGTTTTATTAAGTCAATATAAAATAATTTACAATCGTACATTATATTAAGTTGAAATTACAGAAAGTACAGAAATTTTCATGATTACTTTTTAATATTATATTCGTGGTATTAAGATCAAACAATTTCCTTGGAGAACTTCGTTAGTTCAATTTCACTCTACGCTTAACATTTTATTTCCAATTCCTGAATAAATTATTTATATACTCCTGTGAAAAATTATTACTGTTGTAAAATAGTGTTTCTTTTAGCGTCGCGCTCTATCCCGCACATAGCACGGGAGGCATAGGGAACCTGGGAATTCAGTGTTAGTAGCATTCGAACAGTAGTGTCTTGGCACAAAATTTCCTCTGCCTACCCTACTTTATGCTCTTGCTTGCACAGCTTGACATAAAAAATAATAATGATATGCTTAAATAAGCATCTAGTGTACTTTTGGCAAATTTCAATAAATTGGCGGATCTGACTGACTGAATGGCTTAAAATAAGAATATATAGATAGTAAAACATCCACACCGGAAACCTGAGAACCTAGTGTTGCGACACTCCGTTCCATTCGGCTTCCATTAAGACACTTCGCCACTTCGCTTTGTGCACTTTTCGTAAAATACCTGAGAAATACAACGGGTTTATTTTAGTTTTACTATTCAAATTTTAGATAGGGAATGTGTTTTCATCTGGGAAAAATGTCCCTTGAACAATGTTGACTGAACATTTTATTTCGAGATCCAGAATTACATATTGATTGAATTTTGGTAGTCCCATCTCTTACTCTCGTATATGAAAGAGGTGAGTTTTTGTTGTTTTTTCTGTAGTTGCGCAAAATATTTTGTACTTATTCGTATTGCAATATGAAGAATAGTTTTTTGAGGCCAGTCGTGGCCCAAAGGCACAACTGTAATTGTAAAATCGACTGGTTGTGGGTTCGATCCCCACTCGAGGAGATGAAATATTTATCTACATTTTTATTATCACTTCTTCTCTTTGGTGTCGAGGCTAAGCGCGGCGTTGAGCTCTGCCACTCAACACGCAATGCCTCTAGAATCCGGCAGAAAGTGGGGAACGGAGTGTCTTCTAGGTTCCCTCTGCCTACCCTGCTGAGTGCGGGATACAGCGTGAAGCTGAGTTATTTTGTATTGTATTTTCTTGAATGTAACGATAAATTTACAAAAATGTGAAGAAAATATTCAATTAAACTTAAAAAAAAAATGCACTCCAGAAGATAGAAACCATGCGTTTTTAGGTTCCACTACTCAACATATAGATATTTTTCGGAAAAACGGGAACCGAGTGCCTTAATTTGGTTCTCTTTGCCCACATGCTATGTGTTTAATTAAAAAAAAATAAAGTACCAAAACAATATAACATTAAACAAAGAAATGCAAAATGTGAAACAACTTCAATAAAAATAGCTTTAAAATAAAACACACTTGTATACAATACTAAAGACAATTCAAATAGTTATCCGCTTGTACAACCCGGTTTCCCGGTACTGTGATTGAGAAGTCCGGGATTGAGGGATTTGCCCGGGAAAGGGAATGGCTGCACATCGCATCGCATCGTGCAGGCATTTAGTTCGGAGCTCTGGATTTGCGCATTGACAGAAGAGGTGAATTCGTTTTGTTTTATTACCTAGTCTATTTAGGAAAAAGAATTGGTAAGGCAAAAGTATGTGAGTAGAACGGTTACATGTTATATTGTATGAAAAAAATCAAATATTGTGAGGTCGGTCGTAGTACAAGCGTGGGGCTGTAAACACAACAGGCTGTGGGTTCGATTCTCACTGAGGCGAATGAAAAAAAGAATTAAAATTTAATATAATCATTTCCTTGCACTGGTAACTAGACGAGACGACGTTGAGCGGCGGCGGCGGCGCTAGCGGCGTTGAGTTCTGCCACTCAACACGCAATGCTTCGAAAATTCTGAGGAAAGTAGGATATGTTTTCAATTGTAAAGTTACATATATTCAAATAATGTCCAATTACCATGACACTCTTTTTAAATAATAGCTTGAAAAGTATTTTGAACGTTTTCAATCATTAAGTTTCTAAAAAGCTGAATGATGAATATTTATTCATAAAAGAATATTTAGAAATTCTATGGCAGTCCGAAATGTTAAAATATATGTCCGAAATGTTGTAATAGACTGAGAATGTTAACTTATTCAATTCGCGCCGTGTGCCGCATCACTTACTAGGACCCAGGTATCCACAAGTTGGGATCTGCGCGACCCCCACGAAACCAGTTATGTAATTTTTTTGACATCAACATTTTTATTTGTTTATTTTTTTTACAACTATTTCATCAAGGTGTCGCGGCCTGTAAATGAAAAAACAATAGAAGAGATCGTAAACAAAGATTCTGATTCCGAATCAATGATTAGATTAGACCAGTAGATGAACGTAGCGATAATGAAATTTTAAATTATACAAAACGTCTTAAAAAGAATACGCTGTCATTTATGTGATAGAAAACAATTTAAAAATTCCTACAAAGTGCAACAATTATTCAACATTAATTTGCAAAGTTCATAGTAGCATAAAAACACTACGTGATAATTGTAAAGACAAACAAAGTTTTTTTATTATATTCATAAGTTCTTTTGTTAATAATATTATTAATATAAAGCGTTATTTTTTATTGAAGTTTACATATTCTAGATGAAGTAAAATAATATATTTTTGTTAAAGCCTTGCAAACAATAAATTTCATAGATTTCATTAACATAAAAAAATATTTTTTAAAAGTTTTTACTATTTTGTGATCTTTTGTAATTATTAATTATATACATAAATCGAGCCTATTATTTATCATTTATGAGTATTTAATCAAGTCCATAGAAAAAATTGGCTTGCTAAAAGCAAAAATCATTTGGGGGCTGCACGGACCCCATAATACAAGTTAAGGGTTAAATAAGAGGCTGTTAATGAAAAGGCATTATCATAAGTAAGTACTAAATACAAAAAAGGAATAAAATAGTTGTCCTTCAAAGATTTCTATTCTTCAATATCTTTCTTATTATAACAATATCAAGCGAGTAGAGATTGACGAGCGAAGCGACCAACAGTGATATGTTGGTCGCTTCACTCGTCAAAAATTAAAATAATAAAAAATAAAAATAATTAAATCAGCTTCACGCTGTATCCCGCACACAGGAGGGTAGGCAGAGGGAACTTAATGTTTAGACACTCCGTTCCCCAGTTTCTGCGGAATTCTGGAGGCATTGCGTGTTGGGTGGCAGATCTCAACGCCGCGCTTAGCATCGACACCAGAGCGAAGAAATGGAAATATAAATTTAAGTAAATATTTCATCTCCTCGAGTGGGGATCGAACCCACAACCAGTCGATTTTACAGTTGCACTTCGTGCCACTGCGCCACGGCTGGCCTCAACCAGGCTTTAATTTCATAATAATACTACTAAAATGAGATAAAACTATTTTCAACATAATTTTGTACCATTACAACATTTGAATATATAAAATAGTTCAATTTCCGTAAAGTAGACTCACGCGGTCTCGTCTCAGAAGTTCACTGTGCAGGGAAAGCACAATTAACAATGCAAATGTTCCACCACAAGAGCCATTCTGAATTTCATACCGCGAATACATATGGAAATTGAGTTTTGGCTAGAAAAACGATATAGTCTAAGCCTTTAGTTCGTGCAGAGTATCTTTGAGACGGAGTAATATATTTTTTTAAACAGTGTAACATATTTTAAAGTGTTAATTCACACTTAGCAAAGAAAAATACTTATTTAGAAAACCTATAAAAATTTGAACGTAGCGGGACTCGAACCCGCGCCTCCTGGAAACCGACCAGGCGCTCTGACCACTAAGCCATACGTTCAAATTTTTATACTTTTTCTAGAGGGAATGGGACGTTTTATGGAGGCAATGGGTGTCGAGTAGCAGAACTTGAATTTGTGCAACTGCGCCAAGACGGCCTTTCGTTCAGAGTTTTATACATTTACAATTAAAATAGCAGCCTCACGCTTTTCCTGTATACAATGGTGATTAATGGAAGTGAAAACACTCGTATGATTTTTTAGTTTGCATTCTGCCCATCTTTCGAGATTCTGTATAGAGTGTAGAACTGAACGCCTTTCTTTGTCTTCCATAGAAGTGAAATCTTAAATACACTTTAATTTTTTTAGTACAGTTTTTATTAAAAAATATAAGCATTTTAAATTTACGCCGCAAGTATACTGTACCCTACATTAAAGTAGCATCGCGGGGAAGCCCCGTCTTTACGAAAACTTCGAAAAGACTTCGTTAGTATTGTGTCGTCATCTAATTTATGGATGTACATATTGTAAAGTTAAGAGTCTTAGCTTTGGAAAAGTTCCCAAAACTTTATTTGTTGGAATTTGAATAATACAAGAGCGTATGTTTTTGAGGTGACTACATTCATACATACATATTATACATACGTACATACATGTATACCTAATTTCTCTTTAGACAATTTTACTCTGCTTAATAAGTAATAAACTTTCTGGATAACTTTTATATTATACCTACTTCCAACTGTTTAAATTCTTCTTCTTCTTTTAGAGATATTTATGGAGCTTTATTGTAGTTTCTTCATATAACAGTATTGGGTTTTATTCTTATAAATGTGTGTTTATATGTTTTATAATATACATAGAGAAAGTAAAAAAGATCTGAATATCGAGTTTAAGGTCTATGTTAAACAGTGGACATTTCGCTTCGATTTTCGGAATTGAACGACGAGAAAAAATTTATTCCTCCAAGTGGAACCCACAACCGTTGCATTTGCTGTCAGACATTGAGCTGCGTATACGGATCTACGGTTATAAATTTTTAACATAAAATCATTATTTTTAATATAAGTTGAACAGCGGCGTTGAGTTTTGCCACTCAACAGGCAATGCCTCCAGAATTCGGGAGAAAGTGGAGAACGGAGTGTCTTAACACTAGGTTCCCTCTGCCTACCCTGCTGTGTGTGAGAAACAGCGTGAAGCTGATTTTTTTTTTGAACAGTCTTGAACAAATTGCGATTAAATTATATATATTAAAATAGGAAATATTCTATAGAAAAATAATTTTATTTTACTTTCATCATTTAATACTGTTTACAGAATTATTAAAACGCTGAATGGAAAACCAATTTCAAAGGTAACGAGGAAATAAAATCTTTCAAATACACTCAATAACAAAATAATACATTTTATATAAAATGTTTATTTTCAAACCGTATTTTTGCTGTACTTTCAAAGATTTACAGTAAAATAATATTATTATAGAGCAATTGTTGTGGCATGGTTGATATAATGAAATAGTGTCTAGCTGTAAATGTATTGGTTGTGGGTTCGATCCCCATTCGGGGAATAGAATATTTAATATTTAGGTAAGCACGGCACGTCTTGTGTTCCGCCACTTAACACGCGATGCCTAGAGAAATGTGGGAAACGGAGAGTGCCTTAATGGGGACGGAGTGTCTTACCACTAGGTACCCGCCTGTACCCGCCTTAGCCTGCTATATGCTGGATAAAACGTAAGGCTTTAAAAAAATCTGTTGGTATCTTAATGAGACAGCGTCTGGTTGTAAATAGTATGCTCGTGGGTTCGATTACGACAAGGAGGAATTATTTTCGTTTTGAATTCTGATTCAAAGTGGGGACAGACTATTTTGATATTAGGTTCTCTCTGCCTACCGTGCTAATGAGTAAGAGTTGTATATGACACATATTCCAATATGAAGAAGGAGAAGAAATCAACCTTCATGGCGCAAAATGTGTCAATTTTTTCACATTTTCTTGGGAATTAAAGACGACAACTTAATACAAAACAATAATTTAACATCGTTTTAACCCCCACCAGTCATTTTTAAACTCTAATATATTATTAGTGCCTACAAATGTAATATATTAAAGTAACAAGTACCAAATAACAAAAACAATTTATTATTAATTTTAATGAGCTAATTTCTAAAGAATTTTATTTGCTCTTAAATTTTCTTAGGCGATTATAGTTTATTAGGATTTAGGGATGTCTGACAGGGGATTAAAACCATGCTTGATGTCTTACAATGAATAACCCCATTTCTAATATTATTTATAATAAAATATATAAAAAATTATCGTTATAATTTAACAAAAGTTAAATATGTTTTACACCTTATTTGCTTAATAACTGCAAAAGTAACCACCACTCAAACTTTATCATCCCTAATAGTACTTGGGTGTATGTGCACAGCAACTTTCCGGTTTTATAACTAATCGAAGGTGTGAAAAAAAACGAGATCTTCGGTCTTTTTTCTTGGTTGGCCTCTTAAGCCATAACATTAATTATTTTTATTTTTTTTATTTTAATTACAATTTGAATTTATATAACTACTTATATTTTTATAGTAGCCATTTTTTTTAAATAATCCTTTTCTTAGATAGCATAAATTAATCTTTATTTGCCTTCCTTATAGGTAGGCGCTTCGGTCCAATAAGAACAGTTTACGGAACAAGTAAATTTATACGTTATAAACTTTGATTATAGAAATAAATAAAAAGTATTAAATATTGTTTTTATGTGTAAAAAATGTTTGTACAAATTTCATTTAAAAATTAAATCGAGGCCGTCGTGGCGCAGCAGCACAGTGTTTGACTGTAAACGCGCCAGTTTTGGGATCGATTTCTATTGGAGGGAACAAATTTTGTGTCCTCGCTCCAGCACGAACAGTAAGACACGCAGAAGTAATCCTATAAAAACATGACACCAATTCTGGAAATAGAAAGCATCTTATTTTCAATTGGATTGCTTACACTAAAATGTTATGGTTTCTCGTCAAGCGTGATGAAGCGCGGCGTTGAGATCTGACGCTCACGCAACATCTAAAAATTTGATTAAAAGTGGAGAACGGAGAATCTCCATCCTAAGCACCTGTCTCTCCCGCTACATGGAAAATTTAACACAAAAAAACCTACACAAATTCAGGCGACTTAGTTAGTCGCGCTTACATAAAAATGCACAATTTATTGTAACATTGTTTTTATGTTCATTTTTATTTTACAGCCATACAACGAAGGCAATATTGAATCAATGCCGTTTGTGTTTCATATAAAAAATATATTCGAATTGACAAAAAAATGTTTTTTCATTTATTGTATTGTATCGTTTTTGCTTTAGACTCAATTATTGAAGTGAATTCAAAAATTGTTTACAACACTTACAATGTAGAAATATCAAGATCGACAATGCATCAACCGTATGGTAATTTTTGTTTTGCTAACTACCTTGAAGCTTTGTGGTATTAGTGATATTTGCCTTTAGTTTTTTTTAAGCTTTACGCTGTATCCTGCAATACTATGTAGCAGAGGGAACCTGGAAACCTAGAGGTAATACACTGGGTTCCCGTTCTCCACTGTCTTACAAGTTCTATAGGCATTACATGTTGAGTGGCGTAACAAATACCGTGCTTTTGTCTTAGGCATTGAAAATATTGAATATTAAATGACCCCTAGAAGGAATTAAACGTGTATTCATCGCAAACCGTCATTTACATTTGCACGCTAGTGTCCTTGGGCCACGACGGTCTTAACCGACGGATGGATATTTTAAAATAAATTGCTTATTATATAAGATTCTTACTTGAGGCCAGTCGTGGCGCAGTGGCACAAAGTGTGGCTGTAAAACCGACTGATTGTGAATTCGATCCCACTGGAGGGGATATTTATTTAAATTTATATTTGCATTTCTTCGTTCTGGTGTCGAGGCAAAGCGCGGCGTTGAGTTCTGCCACTCAACACGCAATATCTCCAGAATTCGGCAGAAAGTGGGGAACGGAGTGTCTTAACACTAGGTTCCCTCTGCCTACCCTGCTGTGTGCGGAATACAGCGTGAAGCTGATTTTTCGATTTTTTTTTTATGATTCTTATTTTATTACAGTAATAGATAAAACATGTTTATTGAAACCAGATGTGGGCCCATGTAGGGCGGAAATCGAAATGTACTACTACGACCCGCCCACACGTAACTGTTCTACGTTCCTATGGGGTGGATGTCAAGGCAATGGTAACAGGTTCGATTCTCTTAACGAGTGTAGGCGAAGCTGTCTTAGTTCACCTGACCGCCAGAGTGAGTGATAATAAGATAAAATGTTTTATTTTTTTTTATGATGACGAAGGCTATGATGAGGATATCTTTTACTTCTCTTTTACTTATCTTTGTTAGTCTAAGTAACAAAAATCGAGGAAAGAAAATGAGTTTAGGCCGTTCGAGGCGCAGCGTAACAGTGTTTATCTGTTTACACGATGGCTGTGAGTGCGATTTCCACTCGAGGCAGTAAATTAATTTATTTTAAGGAAAGTCTCCCTAAGATGGTACCTAGTACTAAGACAGGTTCCCCATTTTTCGACTAACTTTCGAGGCATTGCATGTTGAAAGTCGGAATTCAACTTGTTGTCAGAGCAAGGAAATCAAACCAATTAACTTCCCCTGAAAGGTAATAGAACCCAAAACCGGTTGTTCACGGTGATATTTGTATTTTGTAATAAAATATACATTAAAATAAAATCTTAATAAAAAACGTGAATAATTCATTTTTAATTACTAGTCAGAATAATGATAATCTTATTCATTTAAAATAAATATCTCTATATGATATCATCATTATAATATTAAAGATTATAAAAGTATGATACGTCTAGAATTTATTATTTATTTAACTACTATGTACGTACTAAGTGCTATTTCAAAAAAGGAAAACCACACTTTTTATATTTTGTTAATAATTTACATGAGGCCGTCGTGGCGCAGTGGCAAATATCTGACTGTAAGCACGATGGTTGTGAATGTTGTTCTTATTTAAAATAAATGTACCTATTTATTTTAATTTTTCTGCTTTGCTAGACAAAATTTGATGTTGAGTGTTTCATTGCGTGTTGGGTGTTAACCGCAACACAATGAAACACTCTTCCATTCAACTTTTTTTTTTTATTAAGCTTTAAATTATTCACGCTGTATCCCGTATGTAGTACCTACATGCAGGATACAGCGTGAATAATTAATAACATAAGGTTCCAATGGTTGGAATAAGGTTGGAATTTAACACCGCGCTTCGTCTTGTCACCAAAGAAAATAAAAGAAAATGAAGAGGTGTAAATTTGATATATATCGATGATCATTCTCATCACCGAGTAGGAATCAAACTTACGACGTCGTGTTTACAATCAGACACCACTGCGCCACGATGCCATTTTTATTATTTTTACACTAACAAAAGAAGAAATACCTAAAGAAATTAATAAATATTATCTTATCCTTTTAGAAGCGAGACCTAAGTGGTGCAGTTTAACTTTTGACTATGGCTTTTGTTTTGGGGCACTTAAACGATGGCATTACGACCCTTTATGGAAAGTTTGCAAGCAAAGAATATATTCTGGCTGTGGAGGAAATAAAAATAACTTTTATAATAAAGAACAAGTACGTGTATTACTTAAAAAAATATTTAGTAATCTACGGTTTAGTAGTAGTTTTAGTCATTTATATTTTTGCGCTGCCTTCGACATAAATATTCTAAATTTTTTAAGCTTCATACTGTATCGAGATATAGCGTCTTTAATATTGTAACTCAACGCCGCGCTTTTTCTTTCAAACTTTGCCACACCGCCTCTGATTTAGAAATAAATATATCGATGGTATTTCTAGATCGGAAACTTTTTGTTATCTATATACATATAAACATAAAATTGAAGTCTGTGATCTGGGGATTTAGAATTCCGGTGTTTTAGCTCGCTGTATCCTGTACATAGAAGGATAGGCAGGGGGAAACTAGGAACCTAGTGTTAAGAAGCTCCGTTTCCATGCCGAATTTTTGAATCATTAAATCTTGAAGGGCGGAACTCAACGAATCCACATTTTTAAATTCTTATTTACTTTCAGTGTGATTCCATATGTCGATTTGGTTCTGGCTATTTAACTTCAACAGTAAAGGCCAAGGGTGGTTTGAAAAAGGTTCTAATACTTAACCCGTTAGGTGCCACTTCAAAGAAGGGGAGAAACCAAACACTATCTACAAGTACAACAAATGCTACTTTTGCTAACTCTACAATAAAAAAATGGCATACAAATAACAAAAAAAATACAGTTTATTAGGTATTTTAAATAAATATAGTGGTATTATTTCCAAGTTTGTTACCTACACCTATCAATCCTTATGTTTGAGTTTGTCTGTCGTATCTCGATGGTTCTAGATTGTTGTGTTATTTTATTTTAGTTTTTTTTTATCAACTTCACGCTGTATCCCGCACACAGCAGGGTAGGCAAAAGAAACCTAGTATTAAGACACTCCATTCCCCACTTTCTGCTGAATTCTGGAGGCATTGCGTGTTGAGTGGCAGAACTCAACGCCGCGCTTAACCTCGACAGCGAAGCGAAGAAACGGAAATATAAATTTAAGTTAATATTTCATCTTCTCTAGTAGGGGATCGAACCCACAACCTTTTTACTTTATTAAACAGTACAGTAACAGTAGTTTAAACAGTATTTTGATTTTGTTTTAATAATAGTTAGGTATAGAATAACAAATATTTTATTACTTTATATTTTTATTCAGAGATGGAATTTAATGAGCGTGAAGAAATAAATAAAATAGCTGTTTTTTGTATTAAAAACGTATATTTGATGACGTTTAGTTTATTATAATAAAACATAGTTTGTGATTTTTTTGTAAAAACTAAAATATTAACAAATATCACAGAATTAATTGTAATAGTTGTTATAATCTAATATAAAAATTAATAAAATGGATAGTTGTAACCTATCTTATAGCTACAAGTTTATTCTCCATACAACAGAATGATTGAGATTATAGGTTTTTTTGCACATAGCAACATAAGCAAAGGGAGCTTGGGAACCTAGTGGCAAGACAATCCGTTCCCATTAAGACACTTACATTCTCTATTTTCTGTCTATATAGGGTAACCTGGTCTATGAGCACGCAAGCGATAAGAGTACGCTACCCAAAATGCCGTGAAGTTGTTTACGTTGCGCGGCTAATCTCAGTGGTAATGGGATCCAAGCGACGTAAGGAAGTGCTGTGCGAAAAAGAAATAAAATTAGTAGGAAAACATAGAAATTACGTATGTTTTTAGATTTTTACTCAAAATGTTAAATATTTTTACCATTTTAATAGTGTTATTGAGACAAAAATGCAATTATTTACAACAATCGAAGTTAACTGTGAAGTATTCAAAGGCAATGCCTAAAACATAAGGCCAGAATAATTGCGGTTGTCGCTGAGAGATGCCGATAAACTTCGCTTGTTTACGATTTGGCTAGAATGTGTATAAGTACTCAGTTGTGCATCTTATAAGAGTACGCGCGTACTCTTATAAGATGCACAACTTGAAAGAAAAACTGAAAGAAGTCTTTGTACTCCGGAACAGTGGTTCGAAGCTAAGAAGCGCGTTGAGACAGACGAACCAAAGAGAGCAGTTGCCAAATCATTGGGGATGCATGAAGCCACTTTGCGGAAGAGACTGAAAAGATCATCTCCAGCTTTAAGCTTGGGCAGGTATTCTAAAACCCTTTCCAGTGAGATGGAAATAGACCTGTACAATTATATAAAAAAAGTAGATGTTTTATGGATTGACCACCAAAAAAATACGAGAAGTTGCTTATGACTTCGCTGAGAAGAATGGATTGGCACATCGTTTAAACAAAGGAAAAAAAATGGCTGGTACGAAGTGGCTTCCACTAGCGTCGCTCGTGCAATAGGATTTAACTTACTCGTACACCACTTGCTTGTCTTCAAATTCAAAACGTTGAATCGCCTCTTGTCATACTTGAAGATGTAGCCCCCCTACCACGAGCTGAATTTTTGACACGATCTCACCCCAAAAGGGCTAAGT
>JAATLQ010007114.1:713-13970 GCA_013421005.1 Heliconius erato x Heliconius himera | reverse complement strand
CGCAAGCGATAGTAGCCGACTCTTTACTCGTAGCTAGCAAGCAGGCTACGTCACGCACAGCAAAAAAACTCGAAACAAGTTTGTCATGCGAATGCGCTGCGTGCGGATGATTTTAATAAATATAAATATTAACAATTTAGTTTTAAGTAAATTTGAAAATAGAATGTAGTGTAAGTATATAATATTAATATCGAATGAAATAGAAGTTTACATGTATTATTATTATTATTATTATTAATAATTAATTTTGTTAAAAGATAATATTCACTACAACAGTAAAACAAAAATAAAATATTTGTTCATTTTAATTAAGTCTATACATGTATATTACGCACTTACTAGTGCATATAAATAAAGAAAATGTCAATTACTTAATTACGGAAAAAATCAAAAAGAAATCCATTTTGAATCGATTAAATCAATTATATTTTAAATGACAGATGTGACAGCTGATTGACATTGACACCTTATCTAATGATTTTTGCATTTTTTTGCTTTAGTAGATACGTTCGATTTGGTGGCTGCGTTTTGAGTGCTTTCCCGGTTGTTTTTTACTCTGTACGAATTTTCAGAGAAAGAATGATATACCTAAATTAAATATAATAATATAATTTTAATCTTTTTACATTTTGGGCCCGAAAATATATCAGTTGTCCTTTCATGTTGAGGTCAGTTGAATCATATTAGAATAATAAATCTTATAATTAAATAACAAATTAAAATAGTCTATTTTTTAAAGATAGTGCCTTGAACTGTTCAATTACAGTGGGTACTAGTGTTGCCAAACTATCGATAGTTTCGCCATCGATAGTTTTAATCTAAAAAAGCCTATGCGATCGATACAACAATACTATCGATAAGAAAAATAATAACCCTAATAATACCCTTTTAAACTATCGATAGTTTCGATACTATCTCTTTAATCGATACTATCGATTATAATATCGATAGTCCTTCTATCGGACTAATATCGATAGAATATCGAAATCCTATCGATAGTCCACTATCGATAGTCCACTATCGATCGGCAACACTAGTGGGTACCTGTTAATACAAATGGTATGTTAATTCAGAAAATATAATTTTCCTCCACTAAAGTTGAGAGTGCATTCGAAATGGCTCGAGCGTATTATTTTTTTTTTTTGTAGTTTTTGGCACGACCGTCACGCTTGTGCCTTCCGAAGTCGTTAGCAATATTCTCCTTTATTCTAGAAAATCTGCATCGAAATCTATAGGATTTTACTTAAAAAATAATTTCTATGCGATTTTTATCTGTCTGTATATTACCTACAACAATACGAGTTTTGTAGAGTTACCTCTAATGTGTAGGTAGGTAGGCTTCACCATATAATTCTCTTATAACAGAGTGGACAGAGGGAACCTAATGTTAAACCCTCTACTTAAACTCTGTTCCCCACTTTTTGTCCAATTTCAAGACGTTGCATGTTGTGTGGCGGTACTCAAAGCCACGCTTTGTCTTGTTTGAAAATAATTAACTCCCTCGAATGGGAATCGAACACACAACCGTCGCGTTAACTGAATGTAACCCTTGATTTTGTTCTTGACAGTGTATAAATAAACTAAAACACCCAAGTATCACGTAGGCATATTGCTGTCGTTTAGTTACAGTTATCTAAATAAAAAAAAAAACAAATTATCAATAATATATAAAATATCTTTTTGTAAAATCATAATGACATCTTAGTATTCGTGAAAGGCTAAATGGTCATACGCTATTAAATTATTTAAAAAAAAATACTTGAATAAACTTAAAAAACTCAATTTTAAAATAACTCATATAATGTCTACCCAAGTGGACTAAGCATTTTCTTAAACTTCACGCTGTATCTCGCACATAGCAGGATAGGAAGAGGGAACATGGGAACCTGGGAACCTAGTGTTAATAAAATACACTTCTGTTTCCCACCTCTCACCGACTTCTTGAATGTGGCTGAAACATGAAAATATTAAATTTTCAATTTCCCCAAATGGGAATCGAACTAACAAACGTAATGTTTACAGTCACACGCTTGCACTTTTGCGTTACGACAGCCTCAACAGGCCTCTAAAAGGCATTTCTTTCCATATAATATGAAGATTTGAAGATGAGGCCAGTCGTGGCGCAGTGGTACGAGGTGTGACTGTAAAACCGACTGGTTGTGGGTTCGATCACCACTCGAGGAGATGAAATATTTACTTAAATTTATATTTCCATTTCTTCGCTCTGGTGTCGAGGTTAAGGGCGGCGTTGAGTTCTGCCACTCAACACGCAATGCCTCCAAAATTCGGCAGAAAGTGGGGAACGGAGTGTCTTAACACTAGTTTCCCTCTGCCTACCCTGCTGTGTGCGGGATACAGCGTGAAGCTGATTTTTTGTTTTGATTTTAATATGAAGATTTTCTTCGAGCCAAGAGTAACAGAACATTTCGTGTTTCTTGAAACATTTTAAAATGTCAAGTGAAAAGGCAGCGTGCACGTCGACTCCTTCTGCTCGTGCCTTTCATTTACTTAACAGTACTTCTTTCTAGTAATTTACTCTTTTTAGGAGGGACTCGAGGAGAGGATGCAGTGATGACGTATCATGAAGTATCTTAACTTGGTTCAAATTAACTTTCTTATTTCCATAATATATGTTATGATATTTTAATTTAAAAAAATCAGCTTCACGCTGTCTCCCGCACACAGTAGGGTAGGCAGAGGGAACCTAGTGTTAAGACACTCCGTTCCCCACTTTCTGCCGAATTCTGGAGGCATTGCGTGTTGAGTGGCAGAACTCAACGCCGCGCTTAACCTCGACACCAGAGCCAAGAAATGGAAATATAAATTTAAGTAAATATTTCATCTCCTCGAGTGGGATTGAACCCACAACCGGTCGGTTTTACAGTCACACCTCGTGCCGGTACGCCACGACTGGCCTATTTAACAACATATTTAATGATACTGATATTTTAATATTATAGCTTATTGGAAAGATTTTTTTTATTTTTTGTTATTTTTGTAACTAGACCGGAAAAGACTATTATGACCAAATAATTCCACGAAAAGTGGGGAACGGAAGTGTCTTAGTGGAGAACGAAGTCGCCTTACTGTAGGTTCCTAAGTTCTCTCTGCCTTCCGTGCTATTTATCGGGATAAAGTGTGAGGCGTGAAGAATAAAAAAAATGGATAGTCTTAACTTCTCTTTGTAGTTTTAATAATAATATAATATTATAGAAATGTAGAATTTTGCTTGTAAGTAGGCTGGAGAGTGACGGGTAGCACTAAAACAGGGTTAGGAATCCTAAGGAAATATCAAGATTTTCCATTTAACATCTTAAAGTCCACTCAAACGAAGTAGCGAGCTACGACTAGCTACTTACAAATTGTAACACTAAAATATATTCTAACAAAATACTAAGTCATATTTGTACATAAAATAAATAAATAAATTAGCTTCACCCGCTATATCCCGCACACAGCAGGGTAGGCAGATGGTACCTAGTGTTAAGACACTCCGTTCCCCACTTTCTGCCGAATTCTGGAGGCATTGCGTGTTGAGACATACCGTCAAGATTTCACCTTAAGGTGGGGAACGGAAGTGTCTTAATGATAATGGAATGTCTTAACACTGGATTCCTAAGTTCTCTCTGCCTACCCTGCGAAATGCGGAATACAGCGTGAAGCTTAAAAAAAATTAAATAGCAATATATCTAAAAATACTAAATATATATGTTTTAATTAGGCACTCTTGTCTATGCGTTGCTATAACAACGTGTGTAGGTCGGTCGAGGCATGGGGCGCTTTCATGGAGCAATCTTACTCGCGGCACGTGGTTGTCCTTTTTTACAGCGCCTCCGGGCTCGGCTCCACTCTCGTCAAAGAGGAGTGCTGGTGCAGATGCTGCGAAGCTTTATACTGCTTGTTGGTTGATATGTTTTTGTTTTGCCATTCTTTTTTTTCTATAGGTGGTTAGGTGCTGTCTTAAGTTGTTTAGGTTGATGGTGATTGTTTTTGGGGTTTGAATTTTTGTTTGGAATTGAAAATTTGGAATGAGTTTGTGTTGTTAGAGTTGTTGTAATATTTAAAAAATATACTATTTTTATTGAAGAATATAAAACGTAAACCTAAGCTACGTATAATTGCAAAGTTTCATGATGACATGTGATATATTACGAAAGGACCAAACTCAATTTCTTACATTTCATTATATACATAGATAGAGTTACCTACAAGTCTACCTAATAGAAAAATGTTGATAAATGAATTATAAATATAACAAAAAACCCAACTGCATAAACTAAAGTAGTGTATGCAACAACAATCGCACTATCAAAACAAATTCAACGACGAATATATCAAAATCGGTTCACAGGTTTAGCACTTACAAGAGAACAAAGGAATGAACATACATAAATACAGGCTAAAGCCATAACCCTTTTGGACATCGCCGCAGTCGGATAAAAATGAAAAAGTAGAACACGAACCACATCTACAAATTATATCAGCAGTATTCTTTGAGTGATCGGGCGTTGGGCGTCGGGGGTAAGGGAGACGTTTTAATTAGAGCGCGCGGACTCCGCGGCCGGACCCTCGATGTCCCGAACTCCTGGCCAGTACCACTGTACTAGTATACACTATACATATATATATATATATATAGCACCGCGTAGGCCGTACAGCCACCAGCCTTTGTTAAGACAAAGCAAGCCAAGCTTTGTGAACTGACGGTTGACCGCCGTTTTAATATAGCATTTTTTAATCAAAAACATATCTTATATTTCTATCTTCTTATATGGTTTTGATTAATTTTGACTGTGGATAAGACCACTGTTTTTGGGTGACCTCATTTTTTTTTCGTTTTGTCCTTTTTTTGTAACTGTTGTGTTTGTTATGCAGGAGGTCTATGCTAGGACTCTAGTTAGAGCAGTCTGTTGTAATTTTGGCTTTGTCTCTTGTACATTTGTAAATGTACTCCTATAGTACCGTTTTTCATTAAAATCAATCTTATAAATCGTTATAGCGAAAAACCATAATATATCCTTATATTTCTTTAAAATAAAATACCTGCAAAATATACTTATTCTTTGTATAATGAAAAAAAAAACTTAAAATAATGAACAAAATCATCAAAATCTACATTAATATTATAAATCTGAAGAATTTGTTTGGTTACACGCACTAACCTCAGGAAGTGCATGTGTCAAACATGCACAGCTGTCAGTTATACCATATAGAGACAAAGGCGACGCCACAGTTAACAACTAGTAAAAAATAAATACAACGAAATAGCGATAATTGTTTTTAAAATGCAAACAATAAATTTAGGCTAGTCGTGGCGCAGCGGCACAAAGTGTGACTGTAAAACCGACTGGTTGGCTTCGATCCCCACTCGAGGAGATGAAATATTTACTTAAATTTATATTTCCATTTCTTCGCTCTGGTGTCGAGGCTAAGCGCGGCGTTAAGTTCTGCCACTTAACACGTAATGCCCCCAGAATTGGGCAGAAAGTGGGGAACGGAGTGTCTTACAATATGTTCCCTCTGCCTACCCTGCTGTATGCGGGATACAGCGTGAAGCTGATTTATTTATTTATGTAACAATAAATTTAATCGAATCGTTGTCGTCATTTGTAAAGCGGCGCTGCCCGCCGGCTCTCGGGTCCCGAAAACCGCGCCTCCAACGACAAACTAGAAACGTCATCCTGTCGTTCACTAAACTAATTATACTAGTACAGTTTATCTTTACTTTAAATATTGTATGTTTTATATATTTTTTTTATGTTAACCACTTTAAAATCAGCTTCACGTTGTATCCCGCACACAGCAGGGTAGGCGGGAACCTAGTGTTAGTGTTAAGACACTCAGTTTTGCACTTTCCGTCGAATTTTGGAGGCATTGCTTGTTGAGTGGTGGAACTCATCACTGCGCTTTGCCTCGATACCAGAGCGGAGAAGTGGAAATATAAATTTAAATAAACATTTATTTCCTCGAGTGGAGATTGAACCTATAGCCAGTCGCGTTTACAGTCACATTTTGTGCCCCTGCACACTGGCCTCTTGGATGTCTAACAACTTTATGTTTTATATTTACTTTATGTTTAACAATTTTGTATTGGATAATTAAATCTTGTAATCCATTACTATCAATATTATCAAATTAAATTAAAATATTTTATAAGAAATTAGAGGCCGTCGCGGTGCAATGGCACAAGCTTGTGACTGAAAACGCGACGTTTGTAGATTCGATTCCCATTCGCCGCGACGGCCACACTGCTTTATAAATAAAAAAAAATACTTACTTTACATACAATAAAATTGGCACGAAACTTACGAAGTACTAGTTAAATAGGATTTGTACGAAGACGTTACTTCACAGCATTTTTTATATTCTTTTTGAATGTATACTTAATCCAAGATGAACTATAAAATAGTTACAAAAGCTCTGTTCTTTATGGAAAATAAAAATAATAAAAAGTTTTTGAAATATTTTATTTTATATTAAATTAATGCATAAACGTTGATTTTCTATCTAAATTTGAAACATTTTACGTTTAAATTTAAGTTAAACAAAATATACCTACAGTATAAACTAATATTTAGTAACTAGAATTTCTGTATACATCTCTGTCATACAAACATACATATATATCTCGAAAACCATACAAATAGTCTCTATGTAGCAATAGTATACCTGTAGCCGTAGCCGCGTTTTGTAGGATATTAGCCCGACAACCAACGTCAGCTGTATACCTCCCTGGCCCACCCTCCGCCCTCCTCCGCCGGCCATTCCTCAAGTTCTCCGAATCGACGCTAAAGGACTGCAGGTACAGTACGTTCGACGAATCGTGGCATCGCTAGTTAGGCTTTCATGAACTTTATCGCATTGATCACTCGAGAAGAGGAAATGATCAAAAAGTAAGTAAAAGCCTAATAAAAACTAATCAACGCTGGCGTCTACAGTTAAGTTGAGAGTAGCCACGACTCGTCGACCGTACTGTATAGCACTATCTCTCGTATAGTAGAGAACAGACACATCTTAGGCACGCCAATCAAACGCAAATGTTGCCTCGGGATGACAACGGATTTTCTCGCATTTCAACTCTATTAATTATTGTTTGAAATTACGGGTAATTTTGTAATAGTTAGTAGTGGGCATTTTTGTATGTAATTCGGTTCGTTAATATTGATTTTTAAATATATTAAGACTAGGTCTGGCCAGCGGCTTCGACCGCGTTATTAGACGGAGATAATTGTAAAGTTGACAGTAAGGGAGGCCAGTCGTGGCGCAGCGGCACAAGTGTGACTGTAAAACTGACTGGTTGTGGGTTCGATCCCCACTCGAGGAGATGAAATATTTATTACTTAAATTTATATTTCCATTTCTTCGCTCTAGTGTCGAGGCAAAAGCGCGGCGTTGAGATTTGCCACTCAACACGCCATTTCGCCATTCGGCAGAAAGTGGGGAACGGAGTGTCTTAACACTAGGTTCCCTCTGCCTACCATGCTGTGTGCAGCGTAAAGCAGATTTTTTTTATTTTTTGATAGTAAGAGACCGAAAGAGTCGAACGAGAGTTAAAGTCGAGAACGTTAAAGGTTTAAAGTTTTGATTCACAGTAGAGGAAATGAATTAATTTTATTTTTTTCAATTTTATTGCTCTGGTAACAAGGCAATGGGCGGCATTGAATTTTGTCACTCAATCAAAATCATTCGGCGGAAAATGGGAAACGAAAGAGTTAATGGGAACGGAGTGTTTTAACTCTAGGTTCCCCAGTTGCCTCTGCCTACACTGTTAGGTATGTGCGGGATACAGAGTGAACTTTACAAAAATTAATTGATAATTGTTAAGAGAAGTTGTTGTGACACACGAGAAACTCTACAGATACAGTGGTTAAATAAAATGTATTAACGTAATATTATATTATTCTCTATTGTTTATTCTTCTCCTACCTCGATAAATAAACTTAATTATGAATAAAAATAACAATATTATTAAAAAAAAAACTTAAAGTTAACATACGTTTATAAAATATGCGAAACCTATACCTACGACTTTTGCGAAACTAATATTCTCCGGACAAACAAAATAAAACTATATTCATAAACTTACTCAACAGTTTAAAAATCATTTAAATCGCCAACAACCCCTAATAATTTAATCTCCACCCTTCGCAAATATCCACCATTTCTCTATAAACACCGATAAATTGTACGAAGTCACAAACACCGACGCTACACACTGGCTGTGAGTACAACGTCGTCTTCCAGCAACCCTCCCGACGACCCCTTTTAAAGATTCAAGAGCGCCGCGGGCTGGACAGACGGGCCTCGGACCCCTTTGAAGATTCGCCTTCATTAGCGCGGGGGGTCCCCGGCTGACCCCGCGGGGACTCCCCGGGAGCTGTAATTGCAAGCTATGCCTTTACCCGGTAGCTACTAATTCGCAGGTCGCTGCAGTTTGATTACTGACTTCTATAGTATAGTAGGTAATAGTGGTATCTTGTTGCTTCTTGTTTTCTCTTTGATGTTGGTGATGCCTTTGCTTAGCTGGCTGGTGGTTAATATTTATAATTTGATTGTAATTGGCTACGTTCGTGTAATAGTTTTATCATTTTTGGCTATATTGAATTAGTGTATGTTCTTTTTTTTCCAAGTCATCGCGCGCCTCACGCTTTTCTAGCACACAGCAGGATAGGCAGAGGGAATATAGTGTTAAGACACTCCGTTTTCCATTTTCTGTCAAATTCTGGATGCATAGCGTGTTGAGTGGCGTAACTCAAATCCATTGCAATTTTTTCGAGTGGGAATCGAACCCACAACCTGTCGCGTTTATACTCACGATTCTTCACTTCACTTCACGATTGTGTGCCTGCGCCAACAATGGCTTCTGTTTATCTTTATACATATAATAATATTGTAACTATTCGTTGTCTGTACACGAAATATATATGAGATATAACATAAAATAATTATTTTAAATTTTTTGTCTGTTTGTCTGTGCGTTTGTGCATGCTAATGTCAGACACTTCCAGTCCAATCCAGTATCTAGTATTATGTTTTTAGCAAATTTCTTTTATCATATAGTGTTGGACTTATTTAAATGGGCTCATAACCAAAAAATATATCAATAAAAAGTATTTTCGTCGACAACATTGCAACGGAATAACTGTTCTAGTGACTAAAACCTTAGCATTTCAATTTATGGATATTACCTTTAAAATTATAATGTTATTAGAACACGAAAATAATTTAGATTAGTAAAGATAACATTGTGTAATTCAAGCAGACGAAGCCGCGAGCGGGTCGCTAGTCTTAAATTTATTCTATACAAAGATTATGTTCCAGAAAAGAGAGAATCATGTAGGCCGTCGTTGGGCAGTGGAACAAGGGTGCGACTGTAAACACGACAGGTTGTGGGTTCTATTACCACTCGAAGAAATGAAATATTTAATATTATCATCTCATGCTTTCGTTACGAGGCAAAGCTACCACTCGACACAGAATGCCTCCAGAATTCGGCGGAAAGTGAAGAACGCAAGTTCCCAGGTTCCGTCTACTTATCCTGTTATGTGCGGAATTCAACGGGAAGCTAAAAAAAATATACAATAATATCTGGTATACCCATATAATGATTACGACCAAAATAAATACACAGAAACATGTAAAAAACACAGTAAATTTCTTTTACATAAATTCCTGTTAATAATAGCTATTTACAAAGAAAAGTCTTTCATCATATATAATCGTACCCACACTTTGATTTATATATATATCAGCTTCACGCTGCATCCCGCACACAGTAGGATAGGCAGAGGGAACCTAGTGTTAAGACACTCCGTTCCCCTCTTTCTGCCGAATTCTAGAGGCATTGCATGTTGAGTGGCAGACAGAACTCAACGCCGCGCTTTGCCTCGACACCAGAGCGAAGAAATGGAAATATAAATTTAAGTAAATATTTCATCTCCCCGAGTGGGATGGTGGATCGAACCCACAACCAGTCGGTTTTACAATCACACTTTGTGCCGCTGCGCCACGACTGGCTTCAATTTGAACCAGATTATCTCTATATATAATAAAAGGATAGAAAAGTCAATTCTGTACATGAAAGATATAAAAAAAATAAAAATTAGGTCGGTTTATATGTCGATTATAGAACCTAAAAAACCTCTCAACAGAATTCTTGTCTGTCTGTCTGTCTGTCTGTCTGTCCGTCTGTCTGTCTGTCTGTCTGTCTGTTTGTTTGTTCGTCAATCACGCAAAAATTACTGGAGAGAAATTGATGAATTTTTGCATGGTATTAGCCTAGGTTCCCAAGGTACATTTTTTTTGGGTTTTATTCCGAATTTCATTATAGTTTTATTTTAAAAAAATAAAAACTGAAAAATGTAAATTACTTAAAATACCGATAACTACTGTATGAAATTAATTTATTTTTAGCATGGTAATAGTTCAAAACCTAATGCAACTTATAGAATAGTTTTTATCATAGAGTACAAAGAAATTTTACCAGAAAAAATAACATAATTATATTTTTTTATAAAAAAAATCGACTTCTTCAATTTCAATCGGATTTCATACTCCGAACTTAACCAAACTTTCACCAAACTACCCTTTATGTGTACCCTTTCTAATAAAAAATAATCATTAAAATCGGTTGAGTTGATATTGAGATATTAGTCCATTTGTCGCGCACATACATAATGTAAATTTGAGATTTATATTATTTTTTCATAGATACCATTGTCGGAAATGAACTAAATTAAAATAGGACTACACGGGATGCACTAGCTTCCAAATAAAAAAAGAATCATCAAAATCGGTTCACACAGTCAAAAGTTCTGAGGTAACAAGGATAAAAAATACAGTCGAATTGATGACCTCCTCTTTTAAGAAGTCGGTTAATAGAAATTTGGCATAATTAAATTACGATTATTGTATTTAACCACAATTTAAAAGAAGAAAGTAAATTGAGGCCGTTCGTGGCACAGGGGCACAAAGCATAAACTGGTTGTGGGTTCTATTCTCACTTGAGGAAATTAAATATTTATTTAAATTTATATTTCCATTTCATCGCTCTGGTGTCGAGGCAAAGTGCGGCGTTGAGTTTCACTACTCAGCACGCAATGTAGTGTCTTAACACTAGGTTCCCTCTGCCTACCCTGCTGCGTGCGGGATACAGCGTGAAGATTAAAAAAAGAAGTACAATTAATAGTTGTTTAGTCTACCATAATTATTATTTTAAACGTCAACGTTGGTGACATTAACAAAAATAATAAAGTAGGTATATTTTTCGGGACTAGCTCAAATGGCGATATCTGTAATAAAAAGTACAGTAATACCCCGACTTACGCTACCCCGTTTTACGCGAATTCGGAGATACACGGTTCTTCATTTTGATTGCCGCGCATCGCCTCTCTTGCTCTGCACACTCAGTTTTCAGTTTGCGACAGGTTTAAACATGTTCCGCGTGAAATTGTTTTACGTGCGCAGTGCGTTTTACTTATAATCTCTAATTATAACGTCTAAAAGAACGAAAAATGAGTCATTTGAGCATAACAAGAAAAGAAAACACTGTCTTTGGAGTGAAAACTAAATATAATTAAAGACTTTGAAGTAAAAATGAAAATTTGTGAATTGGAAAAGAAGAACAATTTAACTCGGCAGGCAACATTGTTAGAATATATGTAGCCTTCCAGCTCAAAATAATTCCGGTTTAGGTTACTTTATTCATAACAATGTAATTTTTATTATTATCCTACACTTTATTAAACATTTTTCTTCTAAATTATGCTTTTTTTTAAACTCTGGTCCTGATTAAAGAAACTTTATATGCAAAGTTGAACACCGACTTACGCGAATTCTGTGTTTTATTTTTTATATTTCTATTATTTATATCAATATATCAGGGACGTAAATGCGGGAACAGAGCCATGCCATCTTAGTACAGAGTAACCTATAAAAATGTATTTACGTGTTATAGTTAAAGAATAAAAAGAATGTGTGATTCCTCTATAGAATATATTATTCTACATTATATCATAAAAACAGGTTTAAACAGTGCATATGAAGGTATCCTCCTGTAGTATAACTATTTTCAATTACTATCAACACTACAATGTCAATACTATTTGGTATTATAGTGTAATTTTGAACATTTTGAATATTTTCCCGTCATTATGATGAAAAACATAGACTATTTTTAATTTGAAAAAATAATTTATTAACTATAAGAATATTGGTAGTTTTTCAAAAGGTATAAGAATTAAAAATTGCCTAAAATATGCTTCCTTCGCAAGTGTTGTAATAACTACTGGTATTAATTAACCAAAAAAATACTATAATTATTAAGTATGCTCAATTATACAAAGTTTTTTTGTCAGCACCACTTTAAATAAAACCACAGTTTTAACTACTCTATAAAAAACCTAATAATAAAAGAGTTATGTTTTCACACAAAATAAATAATAAAATTATCGTTGTAAAATAAAATATTATATGTCGAGAACGACGCACGCACACATAAACCTATCAAAGGGAAACCGCCGCATACGCCTCAATCCGAAATCGAGTCGTAGGTATTGGCGGCAAAGTTCAAAGTTCTAAAGATTTTAGTAGTATTTTTGTAGTAGCATGTGTTTACGTTATTGGTATCTATGCGTAACTGCGTCACACGAAATATAGATATGAATAAACATCGTGAAATGAACAAAAAAACCTACGTCTTCACTGTTGATGTATATTGCTTAATTTCTTTAAAATATTTTACCCTATATGCTGTTTCCGTAAAAGGAGCGCTGACGCTTCTCATCTCTTCTTTGTTAAAGGCCGTCGCTGCACAGGGGCACAAAGTTGTGGCTGTAACGCGACTGGTGTGGGTCCGATCCCCACTTGGAGGATCGAATTATAATTTAATAATATTTTCATTTCGTTTAATAATATTTTCAGTTCGCACATCAGTCACACATTATACGCAATATCTTAACACTAAGTTGCCCTGCTAAAGGCGGGATAAAGTGTGTATCTGGTTTTAACTTTGTGTGAGCCGATTAAAATAAAGTCCAGTCCAGTTGAGGCCAGTCGTGGCGCAGCGGCACGAAGTGTGACTGTGAAACTGACTGTTTGTGGGTTCGATCCCTACTCGAGGAGATGAAATATTTACTTAAATTTATATTTCCATTTCGTCGCGTTGGTGTCGAGGTTAAGCACGGCGTTGAGTTCTGCCACTCAACACGCAATGCCTCCAGAATTCGGCAAGTGGGGAATGGAGTGTCTCAACACTAG